>SKCR01044165.1:0-134936 GCA_019454045.1 Zanthoxylum bungeanum
TCTCAAAACACTTGTCCAAAAACAAATAAACAAGAGTATTCATACACACGTTAGACATATCACACAACATATATCAAATCAATCATTCAATGGCAAGTACTCACAAATTATAAAATGATAACACTATATCGTATACTCGTGAACACCCTTGATCCTAGTCATATCTGTCAAAATAAACGGTGAAACGCGATTAGATCACTGTTATGTGAAATTCCTGACTCAACTATAACAAACTTATGGACTTTCCCAAAATACAGAAATCAAGTTTGATTCCAACAAATTCAATTTCATTACTCTTAAAACTTCTAACTCTACAAATCTTTAACATGAAATTCACTTTCCGAAGTAAAACCCAAAATCCTCCAAAAAGTCTGAAACCATCACAAATGGATATGAAACCTTTCTAATATTTATTGTTTCTTCATTCTAATACTCTAAATACATCATTATATACCATTCTAAGTCAGCCTATTATCTTAAATCCTCAAATTACATGTTTTCGGAAAATCTTCCGGAAAAATTTCTGAAAATGCTACGAAAGGATCTCGAACCTTTCGAAACTATTCGGAACCATATAAACATCATCATAACATCATACTTTACTCATAGCTATCATTACGTTCATCAAAGCATCGATGTACGGGAAATCGGGTTTTACCGGAAACTCACTTAACTCGCCGGATCAATATAATTCTTTCTGATTTCACTCGAATTCTACCGGCAATACAAATTCAATACATTCTAGCTTATTCAATTCAATACATGTCAATACATTACTCTATGACACTATTGGAATCATCTGATATAAACTAATTACACTAAAATAGTGAAAGTTTTACCGGGATGTCATACGAAAATTTCGAGGGTACCGACGGACCCCTAATGCTCCCACAAATGGGTAGGAATCGACGGAATTCGAATCGAAGTTACTGTGCTAATGGGTTTCACTATTCATATTTCATTTCTTTCTCGATTTACATGAAAACAAGCATCGTTCGATAAAAACGATACTGTAACCTCATAGTACGTCCCACCAGCTTCGATTTGGTTGATGGATTTCGTCGTGAAATTAAATGATGAGCTAGGACTGAGTTGGGTATGCAGGCCATTTTTCCCTCATTCTTGCCATTTTCTGGCGTTAAAGGCTCACTGCCAGCCTCCATTGGACAGAGAGTGGGCCGACACAACGCCAAGTGCCATCCCATCATTTCTCATGAACAAGGGTCATGTGAAGGGAAGTTTGAAACTTTTGACAATTCTGCAATTTCTGAAAATTTTGGGTATTATAGAAATTTTTTTAAAAATTACAAAACAGCCCCCATGAAATTACAAATAGGCCTCTAACACTATATTCATTAAGTAATTTACAATTTTGAGACTCTTCTGGTATAAATTTCGAAAACGGTTTAACATGAAAGTTGTTCGTCTTTGAAAAATATTTCTAACGGATCAAAAAGCAGCTCAATCGAAGTTTATTTTCTATTTTTATAGCGAAAATAACCCAAATCCATCGTATAAAATTATCCAAAAAATACGCATAAGCAATCATTTCGAATTATGCGATTTCTAAAGCTATAAAATGGCATTTCAAGACATTCCATTATATCTTTCTGTTCCGAGACCTAAACCACGATCTGATAACCTTCTAAAATTATTCTAGAAATTTGAGATATTATAATAATTAAGAGGATACTATTATTTTTCTTTACACTTTGAATGAGTTTAAAATGAATAAGGGACAATGAATAAAGATATGAGAAGGCTATTATTGCCAACTATTATTTTTGTTTGTTTCTTGTTTTCTCCTCCATGACTCTATCTTGTCATTTTTTTTCCCTCACTCTTTTCCCCTTCCTTGTTTTCTTTCATTTTCCCCCTTCACTTCTACTGCTTCCCCTCCTTGCTCCCCTTTCTCTTCTCTTATGCGGCCAGTGGCTTACAGGAAAACGACATCTCCTTCTGGTGGCCGCCTTTCACCTCACATTGTTTTCTTTTCAGTTTACCCACTTTCGTTTCAGTTTACCCATTTGATTTTTTTTTTTTTTTTGTTTTTAATTTTTTTATACTTCGATTTTTGTGATCCAGTTCTTGGATATGGATTTCTACTCGTGTGTGGTGGTTTTTAAGTTCAACTAGACTTTTGTCTATGTTAGGATTTTATATTTTTGTATTGTTTATTCGACGCTAATAAATTTTTTAACGTAAAACTTGAATTTCGACGTTAAAAGGTAGACCTTTAACATCGAATAACTCTTTTCACGCTAAAGATTCAACCCTTTAGCGTCAATTTTGAATTTTTATGCTTAAGTTTAAACCCTTTAGCGTCGAATTTGAATTTTTACACTAAAGGGTAAATTTAAATTTTTGAATTTCCCGCCTTCTAAAATTTGAATTTATCGCCTTCTAAAATTAGATTTAAATTTTTGACATTTAGCGACGTATTTTCGACGCTTAGAGTCAAAAGTTTTGACGCTAAAGATTAAAATTTTGGCGGAAATAATTCCCGCTATTTGAAGACCTATAGCGACGAAATAGGCTTTTGTCGCTAAAGATTCTTTTTTCTTATAATTATTCATTTGCTCTTTTATTTCTCTTATTCTCACTTTCTTCCTCTCCTACTTGATGAGCGGAAAATTTATCAATATTTACCGCCCATTTTACTTAATATTTTGTATAGTTTCTCGGGTTTGATGAACGTTTTGATGTGTTTTAGTTTATTTTGCAGATAAAATAATATTGGGATACAATGAAATCATTTAGGACGAAATGTGGGTCAAATAAGGGCAAAAATTGGACTTGACATATTAATTTTGTAGATTGGAAACTCGAAATGGCGTTTTAATGAAGTGCAGTTTTGGAAATTCCAGTTTTGCGCATCTGTCGTATTTTGAGCATAACCTTTTACTCCGATATCGGATTGAGCTGATTCAAGTTCCAGATTAAAGAAGACGCAAATATATACAACTTTGAAAGACAAAATAATTTCGAATTATGAATATTCATGCCCGAAATTGATGAACCATCCAGAAGTGTGTTGTGTGTAATTATTAAAGTCATTTTCAATCATTTTCAAAGCAAACAATAAATTAACAAATAAATAATAAAAATTATCAAATCACCACCAAACATGATAAGCAATTAGTGGAGCAATTAATAATGGATTTGGTGGAGCAATTAGTGGAGCAATTAATAATGGATTTTGTGGATGATTTGATGGAGGCAAAATTTTGCCTATAAATACCAAGCCATTTCATTTGTAAATTCATACTTTCTTCCAAGGAATTCCTTAAGAATACTAAGAAGATTGTATCTTATTTGTTTATTTACAGCTTTCAGTAATTAATTTCCGCTTTCGCAATTTCTTTTCTTTACTTTTCAGTTTTTACTTTCCGCAATTTACTTTTACGCCAAATACTTTTCTTTCTTTAATTTTCAGTTTTTACTTTTCAGTAATGAGGAGGTAACTCCCCTTTGCTTGGGTAAAAGGTAAAACTTGTATTACTAATATTTAGATTAATCTCCCTTAATTATAATATATAAACTAGTTAAAACCTGACTTAACGAGGATACCGCCATATTAGTCGGTTGGTAATTATTTAAATTGGTTTTAACCTGACTAAACCGGATACAACCTGATTGGTCGGTTGGTAATTATTATTAATTTGACTTAATCTGGATACCGCCTATATGGCTGGTTGGTAATTATCATGCAAAATTAATATATTATATTAAGGGAGATATCTAAAATAGAAGTAATAAAAGTGGATCCTTTTACCTCATCATTTTCTTTTATTGTACTTTTACTTTATTTACTTTTCAGCAATTTACTTTCAGCATTTACTTTTCAGCAATTTACTTTCAGCATTTACTTTTCAGCAATTTACTTTCAGCATTTACTTTTCAGTAATTTACTTTCAGCATTTACTTTTCAGCATTTAATTTTCAGTCTTTTACTTTATGTCTTTTATTTTATTTAAGTTTTTACTACCCGTAAATATGTGTCGTAACTAAGCCAGTTATCTGGGGTTGTGATGAAATCCAATATCACCGGTTTATAAGGGGTTATTTTATAGTTTGGTACTTTAAAGGTTTACTTATTAAGTCTTAAGCTTAATGCTTCTTGTTGTCTGATCACCAATAAGATTGATGTGGTAAATCTAAAATAAACTTGACAAAAGAATTTTAGGTTTCAGCCTTAGACTTAATAGCCCACGATATTCCTTGAGGATAGATAACCCTTTAATAGATTTCCTTACAGGATAGACATATACCTGTCGGGCAGGGGTAGCCATAATTGGAACTTAAACTTAATGAATCCAGATAATTTGGTTGACATAGACATATAGTTCAATTGGGTTAAACTGGGTATTTGCGTCTGACCATCGACAGAGGCTTTTGCATAATTTAGTGTTCCAGGTTAGTAAACCGATTTATTACACAACCATGAAATAACCACTTCATCTTTTAAAAGATATTAGAAAGATTCACAACCCTAGATAGTTTTTAATATTGAATTTTCTTAAACCTACTTTTGTGCAATTTTATTTACTTGTTTTTAAATTTAGAATCATCACCATTTCAAATCAATCAATCAACCTGTTAGATACTAGTAATCATTTGACCTCATAAAATTAATAGATTAGGTATTAAGTCCTCATGGGATCGATACTTTTTATACTACTTGAACGATACGTACGCTTGTGTTATACGTGTGTGTTTACGCCGGTCACTACTATTCTTTCCTCTCTTATTCTTTTTTCCTTCAAGGTTTTGTTTCATTTTTATATTTTATGTTAACATCCAATGTTTTTATTTTATTTGTAGGATAATATATGAAGATGAAGAAATGGTGAAAATGAAGATGATGAAGAAAATGAAAAACAAATGAAAGTAATAAAGAGGAAGAATAAGGAAGTGAAGATGAAGAAAACATATATATATATATATATATATATATATATATATATATATATAATTAAAGTTTATCATTTTGTTTATTATTTTATGTTGGTTTGTTGTGATAAATTTTTTAATTTTATTTTTATATCAATAAAGATATCATTGTTATAATTTTTTACAATAAAATTATAATGATGTTCTTATATTAATTACTTTTGTAATGAGATTTAGTTTGAAATTAATTTGTAAGGTCAATTTTGTTATAATTAATTTTTAAAACTAATTATAACGATTTTTTTAATTATTTTCACCTTTAACGTCAAAATATTTCGTCGTTAAAGAGCTTCCGCGTCGAAGTAAAATTTCGACGCGAAAGTTTGGTCGAGGAAGGTATTTAACATCAAAAATCGATTTCGACGCTAAAAATATATCTTCAGCGAAACGTTTTGTCGCTAAAAGTACTTATTTTTAGCGTCGAAATTGATTTTGATGCTAAATACCTTCTTTGACCAAGCTTTCGCATCGAAATTTTACTTCAACGCAGAAGACCTTTAACAACGAAATTTTTCGACGTTAAAAGTGAATAATATTGTAGTGTATGTAAATGATGTCGTACTATTCCCTGAGCCTCTGTCTTTCTAACTATGAACAACATTGATATTCTTTTCTTAAACATAATCTCATATATGGGACCATTGTCCAAATCCATAACATAAAATGTATAACAAATCACAGGCAACTCAATTATATTGACTACTTTATACACAATTGCTTATATACAATCTTACTATACAGATATCTGGAACTGAACTTTACTTAACTTGACTGAACTATATCTCTGACTTGACCTGGTGGACCGAACACCCTAGTGACTACCATCAGTATCCATCCTCACAAGCTCGTCCTCCGGGTAACCCTGCAAAACAAAGAAGTTGGGAGTGGGGGGGTTAGATCGTTTGAACGATATAAGTGAGTGGGCAATTTAAAATAGGTACTAAAATGTTCTTTGTAAATTCATGGCTCTAAAACAAAATTCATCTTAAATCATCCTTTCTGAAATCACTCCCATTATCTGAAAACGGCTTCCTTTATGGAAAATTTTTCTATAAACTACTTCTGGTTTGTAACCCTCTGAAATCCTCATAAAATAGTCCCTTCTGGAAATTCTTTTTAAAACTTTTTGTAAGTCTGTCTCTGAAAAATCCGATTATGAAAGTCTATTTCAGAAAAACTGTTTCTAAATGTCTATAAAAAACCTGACGTATGAGGGCGTTACGTATCGCTGTCCCCCCATATGCCTAAACTAGTGGTCTTTGGCGTTACGTATCGCCGTGCCTCAAGCCACTGAACTGGAGCCAGATGTACAAATCCATTTTATTGAGGCGTTATGTATCGCCGTCCCCCAATGCATGCCACTATCATGTCCCTGAATTTAGGGTCAAGGGGCGTTACGTATCGCCATCCCCCTAGCCCTGAAATCTGGTGGTCTTGGGACGTTATGTATCGCCGTCCCCCGAGCCACTGAAACTAGGATCTATGGGCATTTGTCATCCCTAGTCATGAACTGCGTGTGCACACGGTGTCTGAATCCTTCAATTCCATATCTGAGTCAAGTTACATACTGAGGTGGGTTTTTCCCACATGCCTCGAAATCATAAAATCATCATTTTCAAAATCATTACTCAAATCATCTTTATCAAAACATATATAAAAGTAATCTCGGCTAACGCCCTAAGTGCGAAAAAGTAAGTCTGATATCAAAAATAATATAATGAAAATCAATTTAAGGAAAGAGTGTCCACTCACTGATTTGGGATTTGTCTGTCATTATTCACCTTGCCGAAAGAAATTACGGTTCATGTGATGATCTATAACAGATAATCTTGATTAGAAAATGGACTAAGGATTGCATTACGAAATTAGGCTAAATTTATCTATTAAAATACTTAATATCACTTCAAGGTGTGTCATACGTATGCCATGATGTAATGTATGTACGCGAGCTGAAACGAGACCCTTAGGGTGGCCTCTAACATGCTAGGGTGAAACTGAAATGAATTAAAACTGATTTGGGGGAATTCTGATCACGTGTCGCGACGCTACCCCTTGGGCGTCGCGACACCCACACATGTTGATAAACCAGTGAACATCATATGTCTCCGCGTCACGACGCTAGTGTTGGGCATCGTGACTCACACACGCATCGCGACTCTAAGAGCTGAGCGTCGCGACGTACCCGAGGCAGTGAGCTTCCTCTGCTTTTCGCGTCGCGACGCAAGTCCTTGGGCGTCACGATGCTCACAATCCATAACCGAATCTGTGAAAATTCTCCAATACGCGTCGCGAAGCTAGGGGTGCGCGTCGCGATGCCGGCCTGTTTTGCAGGATTCCAACACTTACTTCCCAATACCTATTTCACCCAAAAGTATCATGAACACTTCTATACTAAAACCATTACCCAATCCACTCCATTAAACTTTAATTTCACATATTCTATACCAATATATCATCATCAAATAACTCTTTAATCTCATCATCCTTGTTTTAGCTCAACACTTAAGATTTCTAAAATTTTGGGCATTTAATCCTACATTCAATTTTTTTATTTATCAATCACCAAAATGCATCCCCTAGCATGCCAATAGCTCTATCCTATCATCATACTCTTAAAATCTTACAATCCAAGTTTTGGGTCAAGTTTTCCTTACCTCCTTTCACTTGATTTCTTCACACTTCAAGTGTTCTAGGCATGATATCTTTCTTCCTAGCTTGTTGTGGGATCATTTGTATTTTTTCCCCTTGAGTTTGGGTGAGGATGACTTCCCTCTCTTCGTTCTTCCCGTCTCTTCCTTCTCTTACGTTTTTTCTTATTTTTCTCAATGATGTGGATACTTGAATAGTATTCCCTTTATATACTAGGGGTCATTTGTTCAATAATTTAAATGGAGAGAATTTGGAAATTTTGAGAATTTTCTGGAGGGGTCCTCGGGTACTATTCATCTGAATTTTTGAGTTATATTTTTGACTTGCTTTTAATTCGAATTTGGAAAAATATTCAACATGGAAGTTGTAGATCTCAATCTTAACTTTCCGACGATATAAAATTCATAAAAATCGGAGTTCGTATGAGAAAAGTATGGTCCAAATACCATAGGCTGTCCGGAGTGGAACATCATTCCATCTCGTATCAGAATCTCGAAGAATTTACCGATTGTCCCCAAAGTCATTTTATGAATGTATATGTGTCCAAACATAATTTATATTATGTGAAACTCGTCACACAATATAACAGTAGTCGAAATTTCCGGTCATTACATAAACACTAGATCCAAATTCATCACCAAATTTAAAACAACCGTTACATGTATTAGCTAAGAAATTCAAATACAACTTTTGAATATTCACTTATCATAAAACTCCTCTTTCAATAATCCTTCAATTTCAAAGCTAAAAGGAGAGTAAAAATACTATTACAAAATTGCTGTTCCTTGTATAGAAAATTATATATCACAAAAGTGCTTTGCCTTGTATTGAACTCCCACTAAAATTTTACCAATGATTGTTATATCAATTTGGCAATGAACAAGATAAAGTAAAAAGTATTATTTTTCATAAAAACAGACAAATGAACAAACCCCCAACGGATATTTGTAAGGAAACGTGGACAAAGGAGAAGATAATTAATTTTTAATTTAAATTGAATTTTATTTTATTTTATTTTTTTTTTTGGGATACCACTTCAATTTAAATACTACTGGAGTCACCATTGTCTTTTCCATTAACCCAAGTACTCGAACCTTCTCATGTCTTTTCCCTTTATTTTATTCTCATAAAATTTTAAGCTATATTTTTTATATTGGGGTATGTTTTAGACTCTAAAAAAGCATCTTAGAATAGTGTTCGATTTTTTATTTTTTTGGGCTAAAATCTTAAATACTATTTTTTTTTTATATCAACCATATATATACTACATCATCAACACAATAATTATAATTCTCAACTATTAAAAATGTTTTCAATGAGAAGAAAAACAGTTAATTAAAATCAAACCATAGTTATTTTATTACATCAAATACTAAGATTTTTTTTTTCAACCGAAGTGTGAAAAAGTCTGAATGTGTTTTTAATATCTCCAATCACAAACACTTTGTACTATAATCAATTTCTATTTATTTATTTAAATTAAAACTATCTGTTACTAAGTTTTTGTCAATAGTGAATACAAATATCGGTGGGTCAAGGGTCACTATGAAAAAAAGGAGCATATTCTCCTTCACTCTTCCCTACAAAAAAAAAACCCTTTCATTACTCTCCTCTCACTTATTCTCCCAAACAAAATTTTAATGGCCTCATCAGAATCATCAAACAATTCGGAACCTGAAAGCTGCACTAGCAACTCCAGTAATTCCCTGATACATCGCTCAAGCGATACTAGATGTCGTTCTCAGGATCCTGGAAAACCTAAAAGGAAAATAGAGAGCCAGAGAGTAGTTGTAGTAGCTGCAGCTCCAGCTAATAGTGGTGCTGGGAGGAAGCACCAGGTTTACAGAGGAGTAAGAATGAGAAGCTGGGGCAAATGGGTTTCCGAAATTCGTGAGCCGAGGAAAAAATCTCGGATATGGCTTGGTACTTTCCCTACTCCGGAAATGGCAGCTCGTGCTCATGATGTAGCCGCTCTTAGCATCAAAGGAGACTCGGCTGTTCTTAATTTTCCTGAACTTGTTGAGTCATTTCCTCGGCCAGTGTCGTTGCTGCCACGGGACATTCAAACTGCCGCCACCAAAGCGGCTAATATGATCATTGATAATGATGAAGTTTCTGCAGAGCCTCATGTGGAGTTGGGGGAAATTGTGGAGTTGCCTGACATTGAAGGGAGTTTTGAGTTTGACTCGGCTGAGTCACATAATGAGTTGAATTTTCTTCCTACTAATGATTTGTTTGATGGGTGGATTTACCCACTTCAGGATTTTTGTGCAGGATTTGATTCTGAACATAGTTTGGCTGCTGAGGGTTTGATTCCAAGTTTCTTTGAAGCTTCTTCATTGTGGGATTAATTGCTAATTAAACTGGTGTGATTTTTCACTTTTTTTTTGTTTGTTTTTAATTAGTTTATTTACTGAAATTAGTTGTTTTGTTACTTTCTAATATAATTTATATACACACCAACATTATTTTATGTACTCATTGAGTTCTTTCCGAGCACCTAAATTTTACATTTTTATATTAAAAATAGTTAATGTAAAAATAAAATATTCATTTCATTCATTAAATGGACCGTTGTAGACATAACTAAATCAAATCAAATAAAATATTTTCTCGTTGGTAAATTTGGCTACATATGAATTTTTTCGATATTATTATACTCTACTCGAAATCATTGTTTAATCAAGCTCCATAAACCTATATATCTTTTATAATTTATGTCCACTTAATCATCCATCTATCATTATAGCACTAATTTAGATATAAAAATATAAAATTTCAATATTGATAGAGTATTGAGTGAGTGCATATATCATTATTCTTTAACCATTTTACGTGTCAAAAACGGAGTCAATAGTTGGCTCAGCCCCGAGCTACTCTTGTTGATATAGTTGCCCCCATTGTTGTTGTGATTATAAAATTGCTGAAAAATACTGACCTAAAAGCTTGGCAAGTTGTTGAAAATATCACGGTGATGTAGAGTTTAGGATCTCACTTTATAGTCATAGGTTCGAATTTAATGAGTGTGTTTCTTATAAGAGCCTGGAACAGTCGGAGTCGGAGGTTTTACCTATTCCGCTTAAGCCCGTAATGAGTGATTTGTCGGAAAAATTTTCAAATTATTAAAAAAAAAAGAAAGTTGTTGAAAAACAAGACATAAGCCAAAATGTACTGTTGCAAGTTCTAAGTTCATTTGATAATAAAAGCACATGACTTTACATGCGGATTTTGGATTTATTTTTTCTCAACTTACAAACAGCTTATTCTAAGAAGATTCCCATATCATACCAAAAAAAAAAAAAAAAAAAAAAAAAAAAAAAAAAAAAAAAAAAAAAGAAAGAAGCTTATTATATACTCGGCTGTTCAATTTCATTTTCACCCTCTAAACCTAATTTGGAGCTTCGGCCACACACTCCTAAACTAAAATGCTGGTTGGTTGATAAGAAACAAATAGTGTGCATGCAGTAATAAATTTAATCCTCTTGATTCTTTTCACATATAAGATAATAATATCAAAAAATTTCAACTATCTATTGCTTTCAAATAATTATATATATGGTTTCTAATTACTTCATCAATTGATTTTCAAGAATTTTTTTTTAACCACTTGTATTCGAATTCTTGAAGATATTAGTTTAAGTATATTTTTAATCTCTTAATTCTCTAAGATTCGAACCGATATTACAAATTTTATTAAGATACTTAAAAATCAACTCGATTACGCCCGAGGAGTTGAAGTATTAGATATTATAACAAGCTTATGTAACATTCTTTTTTATCAATTATATATATATATATATATATATATATATATGAAATTTACTTTTGAAAACTTTTTATTTGAATGAATCAAATCTAAGATTAAGCTGTCACTAAAGTGACAAAAGCTTTGAGTTCATCGTGTTCCATGTGGCCACACCCATCAACATCGTGTCCAAAATATTAAACGGGATCGGTATATATTTTCCCAATGTGCCTTTTTTAATATTTTATTTTTTAAAATTTATATAACTCATGCCTATCCAATTTTCTTCTAATTCTAGATCTTAACTAACGCTAACTTAAACAAAACTAAGGGGAAAATGACATCTAAACTCTCAATTTATCCTCAAATATAAAGATATTTTTATTTTAAAAAATAGTCATACAAGCTCTTTTTTGGGACATAAAGACCCTCAAAATTTATGAAATAAAAGGATTTGTCTCAAAAGAAGTTTTTGTGACCATTTCATTAAATTATGGTGTCTAATTATCCTTTTTCTAAAAACTAATAAAATCGTCAAAAAATGTTTTCCAATATTTTTTAATAATTATCCACAATAATAATTATATCTATTAAATTTAAACATTTAGATTTTACATAATTTAAACTTAAAACATTTGAATTGAAAATTTTATTGATTTTTTATTTTTATTTTTATTGATTTCATGTGAAATATGACACATTTTTTTAGCATTACATGACCAATTGCAAAGCATTATCTCAAAGTTTCTATCGCATATAAGAATGTGAAACTGCCTACAAGTATTCAAATAATAAATACAACTATATTCAAGAAGGGTGAATTAGGTAATTGATAAATATTACGGAATTAAAGTTTTTGTCAATTTTAAAACACTTAGTTAGTACATTATGCACATGACCCAAATACATGTTATGAATATATATGAGCCCTATGAGTTTAGAATACTTGAATTATCAATTTATTTACACTGAGAGCCCTGAGCTATAAGACTTCACTTGGTTTTTTATTGAGCGCTTGACTCTTCACATCCAATTTGCTTCGATGTCTTTTTGTAATGCTCACGAATGCACGCCGAAATCGCTAGCGTTGTAGCATCAAAATTCTTCATCGAGTGCAATGGTGCTTATAATTGATAAGTGTGATTTATACACACTTATTCATGCATCATAAACTTCTTATTTTGTTAGATTCTATGTGATTTAATGTATTTTGGAGTTGTTTAGTGTTTTTATTGATAGAGAGCATTAGAACATGAAATTGGAGCAATTGTACGAATTTTGGGAGCTTATGGATGCAACGAAAGTACACGAGAAAAGCAGAAACAAGCTGAAAATACTCATCCTGGGAAAATGAGTGGCGTCGCGATGGCCAACATGCTTCACACAATTGTCCCGAGGATTTGGCCCCGCGACGCCAACTTCTGGCGTTGCGACGCTGCGGCGAATTTTTAGACACTTCAGAATAAGCAGTAGCACATGCGTAACAGGACTCCAAGGTTTCCTATAAATATAACATTACGTCCAAAACCCTAGAGAGGCTTATTAGACACAACAAAAGAGTTCAAAGCACAAAAATGAGAGATCTGAAGGAAGAGATTGAAGAACAAGGGAAGAAGACAAAGATGGTGAAGTCCGGAACCAAAAGAAATTTGATTCGGGTTTTACTCTTTATTTTTCTTCTTCAAACTTTTCTAATTATCATTATGTTATTGACTCAGATGTTGTTGTTCTTTAATTTAGCTATTAACTAATTCTATTATTCTAGAGTATGACGTAGCCTAATGCTTGAAACTACGTATTGATTGCCAAATAATTTTTATGAAGTATTCATTCAGTTTATTTATGTTTTCTTATGCTTAATGCTTTTTATTTGTTGGCCACAAACAAGATGATTGTATATTTGAAATTTATCGCTCGAGAGATGAGATTTTAAATAGGACCTAGAAAATATAATCTTGGAAGTTTATAGAGTTCAGAAGAATTTATAATTCCTTGAAAGCAGTTAATAAAGAATTACAAGGCATAATAAATTATTAATTATTAGATTTTTATAGGGATATCGAAGTCGGTAATTAATAATCTTTTCACTATTGCTCGGGAGAGGGAGTGAAACACTCACAAACCAAGAGTTTTGTCCTTAGGTTCACCCAAACCTTTACACAAGAGTTTTATATATAGGCTCATTCCAAACCTTTTACAACAACAAGAGTTTTGTCACTAGGTTCACTCTTAAACCATTACAAAATTTCATCATTTTGAGTATGCCCACTTAACAAGAGATTTCACAACCATAATTTTTTGAAATATTAGAAGGTTTAACAACACCATTTAGGTACTCACAAGAGATAAAGAAGATTAAGGATGTGAGTTACTAACCGAAGTAAATCTAAGCTCACTAAATGATGTGATAGCGTAGTGTGTGAGCTTTGATTATGAAGAGAGTGTAAGATGATGAATGTTTAAGTTTATCTCCATGTTTTTACTTTTTAGAAAATGTATGAAGGTGTTGAACTAAGTAAAAATGAAATGGGGACTCAATTTGAGAAAGATAAAACTACCCCAACTCTCTGTCCTGATACCAGTATGCCGGTCTTTAGAGGCCAGTATCTTGGTGCTGTAAATTTAAACGACTATATCCAAAATATGACCGTTGAGCATTTAAGCGCATGACATATCAGATTACTGACCAGTATGAAGATCGATATGAACTGTACCGGTTTCAGTAACTATACAAACTCCAAACTGACCGGTATGGGAGACTGGTATGGATTTGGAGATGATTCAAAATATACGCAACTTTATTCTTATTTTTATTTTTTATAAACATACTTTTTTCATGATTCGATCCTTTGACTTCCATATCACAATGAAATAATCTTACCGTTACACAAAATATCCACCACACATCATGTACTTAAATTTGTTGATCACAAGTCACCATCAAGAGCATAGCCCTAAAATTTGGGTTTACTTTAAGGAGACAATGTGGCATTAATGAGTAATTAATGCATTAATTTTTTTTTTTTTTTTTTTTTTATGTTATATCATAATTTAGACTTGCAATTCTTTAAAATTTATGCCCACAGTTACATATTGTAATCAAGTTACGTTGCTAACTTGATGTTGGTCATTTGTTTATTTATTATTTTTTATAAAATAATCACAAAAAGAATACGCTTTGAATATATTATATAGACCTTTACAATTGTAGTCTTTGTATATTGTTGACGACGACGACTTCTGTGGTTTTGCAACCACTAGCTTCTTCTTTTTTTGGGAGGAAGGGTTGAAATCAATAAAATATATTTATGATAATAGTTAAATCCTAATACTTTGTAATCCTTCATTTTTCTTTAATGCATTCACTTTTTTATTTTAAAATAAATAAATCAATAAAGTTTATTCAATTTAATTCAATTCAAAAGGTTGATCTTCTATTACATCTAATGTATTTTTCTTATTCCGAATTCATATACATTATAATTTTTTTTTTTAATTGGGATTATATTGGATAGTTGTTTCTATTTAGAAGTTAAGAAAGAAAAATCTAATTTCCACCAATCGAACTAATCAAATGTGTTAGATAAAAATTCAATTTTTTTCTGCCAAATATATATAATCGAAGAATTGAAAATTATCAACTCATTTTTATTTATTTTTCATCGATGGTAAGCTCACAAATCTTTTTTTTTAAAATGCGAAAGATCATTATTTCTGAAATAAAGAGATGGTATTTTATATCTGTATATGCAATTGAATATTTTAAATTTATGTAACAACTTATAAACTTTGTTTATTATTGTGATGCTCTGACTTTTAAGCCATATTAGATGTTAATTGCAAATAGAGCTATAATTTATATAACAAAAATATACAAATTGGGAATTTATTTTACTCTTGGTACTCTTGACTTATGATCGGTAATCCAAAATAATTATCCTCTAATCATTGTCAAAAGTAAGAAAAGTTATTTTCTTCATCAATTGGGACACTCTCTCATTAACTATTACTATTATTATAATTAGTCCAAAATTATTCTAATTAACAAAAAATAAGAGCTGATTTTGGTTGTTAAGATGGTTTAATCAATGACCGGTGATTCTAAATCTATATAACTAGCTGAAGTGCGCTTGTTGATGGCTTCCATTTTAGGATTACTAATTAGCCTTCTAATAACTAGTTTCAATCAATACATTTATTTATTTAAAAGATTTTGTTTTCTTGCAATTAAAGTCATTTTCAGTCATTTTATTTGGTGTGATATTGTATTTTTCTATGTAGAGCTTACAAAAGGTTTGTTAAGGTTCACCTTGTAATGTCCTTTTTTATTCTTTTTTTTTTAATCTATTTTATTTTAATAAACTTTTCTTCCAATCGAAAAAATAAAAGAGAGAGAAGAAGAAAATTTAATAGTTTTTCCTTTCATGATTGGGTTACCTTTTATTTATTTATTTATTTTTTTAATGTTACAACTTAATCTAGAAAAAGAAAAAGAAAGAGAATAATAGTGCCTATGATTGATCACCAATAAAATATTAAATCTTTAATAAAATCTTTTTTTAAGATGCTTATATACTGCTTTTCCTAATTATGTAAGAGGGCCACCGATAATTTTGTTATAATAATCTTTTTAAGTATTTAGCAGTTTTTAAATTATTATATAATCCCATTTCAACATGTGTTTTAGAAATTTTATGATGTATGATGTTGACCTCTTCTTTTCAGGAAAAAATGTTTTTTTTTTTTTTTTTTGGGTCTAATTTCCTCTATCAAAGTAGTATACATAACTACTTTATAATATAAGGTGTATAAATATATAGGGAATGAAAGTATATAATCTTTTTTTTTTTTTGAAATCGTTGGAAACTTAACCTCCAAACCACTCATTTTGGGCTTAAGCGGAGTAGGTAAAACCTTCAGATGTCTCGGGCTCTTACAAGAAACGCACTCCGTAGATTCGAACACAGGATCTCAAGGTGAAATCCTGAGCCCTACACCACCAGGCCACGCCCCTTGGGGATAATGAAAGTATATAATCATTAATGTGAAAATACTAAATCATTAAGTTTAAATGGTTAATTAGAAATGATATGTTCTTTAATGGGGAAAACATAACCCTTTGAGTTGAAAGGTTTCCTTGGAGGATTATGATCTTTAAAGAATTATATTCTTTGACACAATGATACATTTCCAAAGGCAGCCATTCATGTCTGTAAAAAGAAGCCATTAAGTTCATTTTTCAATTATCCTAAAAATTCTATAATTTCATTCATTGTTAGAGAGTCTAAAATTTTTCAAGTGAGAGAGTTTCCACCATTATCCTAGTTCAAGTTCTTGAAGAAATGAGTTCCTCTTTTCCAAGAAGCAACCAGGTATCATGGGAGAACATTAGCCACAAGAGATCTGTAGTGTATCGAGGCGGGACTGATAAGTTCTTAAGGACATAGACTTTCTCGATTTGGTTCAAGTTCATCATTTTCAACATAATAATTTCCAGATTTTTCTAATTCTTATACTTATGTTTAATTGATTATTTGCATGGTCTCTATTTAATGATTTTGATTGAATAATGCACGTTATAAAATGATTAATAACACATTAGCCCAATAATCTTAAGAACTTATTAACTTATCTGTGTTGTTAACTAGGGGTGGGCAAAAAAACCGACCAAACCGCAAATCGAACCAAACCGGACCGAATTTACGATTTTTTTTCTAACGGTTCGGTTTTCGGTTCGGATTGGCCCACCCCAAACGGTTTACGGTTCGGTTCAGGAGCTAATCCGAACCGCACATGTTAAACCGAACTGAACCGTTATAATTAAAAAAATTATATATTTTTATAAAAAATTTTGTATTTTTATTTATTCTATGTTTTTTTTATTAGTATGTTAATACTTTTATTCTTAAATTTTTTGTTAATATATTTATTTGTTAATACTTTTATTCTTCAATTTATTTGTTAATAATTTTATTCTTAAATTTTTTGTTTTATGGTAGCATCATTATTCTTGAAAGTAAGATATTGAATTTGTCTCTTAATTAGAATGATGGTAACATCATTATTCAAGGTAATTTTTAAAAAATACAAGAATTAATTGTGCCTCATTTTTCAATCTTTAATGGAGTGCATGTGTTCCCTGGAGTCACAGCTTATACCCTAACACTTCATACTATTTGTTGGATAGACTAGTTTTTTTTTTTTTTTTTTTTTTTTTTTTTTTTTTTTTTTTTTTCTGTTTTTCTCTTCACTTAAGTGGATGAAAATTTGTTTTAAATATAATAATCCGTAAACCGAATCGAACCAATCCGTAAACCGCTGGTTTAAAAAATTTTCAATCCGAACCAAACCGTTATTTAATGGTTTGGTTTGAGAGGTAAAACATCCGAACCGTAAAATATGGTTTGGTTCGGTTTTTAGCACAAACCGAACCAAACCGAACCGCGCCCACCCCTATTGTTAACTCTAATTTATGCATTTCTTATTCTTCTTTTCTCTGAAAAATATATTTTATGCATGAAAAATAAGTAAAGTCGTGCTAACGCCCGATGAACACATAATAAAAAAACTACGTGTTCTGCATTTTCGTTTGAACACGGTGACGAACTTCACTCGAACACAAACTCTCTAGAAATGTTCGTTTAAACTCATTATCAAATGCTACACGAACGTGAACTCTCTGGAAAGATTCGTTCAAACAACTAAATGAACGTGACACTAACGCAAGTCATACCTAAAACTTTTTCAGATTTGGAATAGTAATATAGACTTAGATTAATCTATTAATTCACAGATTTCATAAAACATATATTAACTTGTTAATTGTCATATAATATACACACATTTTAGTTATGAAATTTGGTAAAATAAGTTAAATATATGCTTAATATATTATTAACTTAGTAAAAATCATATATAGAAAAAAAATTTATAAAGTTGGTAGTATAGATTTGAGTTAATATTAGAAGGTTCAATTATCACATGCATACACCTAGTTAATTATGTGATAAAATTGAGATTATTTAATCTCGTTAATTGATTGTTTGTTGCATACTTGGTTGAGAGTTAAAAGTATGTCACAAAGACTTGATCCGAGTTATACTCAAGTAATTCAATCCAAGCTTGATTGAATTTATATATATACACACACACCACACTTAAAAATCATTGTATTTCTTGCTGAGATTTAAAGTGCAACACTAAAGATTGAATGCCTAAGATTTTCTATTGAGAAAATGATTAAGGAAATTTTGTCACCAAGGCGATAAGAGCCTAAAAGGGCAAAGATTTAAGTGGTTACATCGGAATCCCCTCGTCCTTTAGGGATTTTCCTTTATTCACCTACCATAAGAAATTTTAGTCACAAATTCCATGACTTGTATTATTTGGTAATATTATCTAAAATAATAACAAGTAGATTTTTAGTGTGACACATAAACATGATCATAAAGTTAATTTTTGTGTGATTTGTCTTGTGTATTTTCCAGTTTCACATTGATGAGTGGTATTTATATCACTATTTCCCACTCATTTAACTTAATATTTTGTATAGTTTCTTGAGTTTTATGAACGTTTTGATATGTTTTATTGTTATTTTGCAGATAAATAAAGTTTGGACAGCACTAGAGGCAATTTGGGGCAAAACCGGACAAAAATGCGTCAACAGGGTTATTTTGGTCTTCTTCGCGTCGCGACGCTGGAACACTGCGCGCCGCGACGCCCAACGTGCGCCGGTTCTGCTAAAATGCGCCATGGTCAACGGGTCAACAATTTGAAAAGTTTGACTTTGCTAAAATGCGCCGTGCCACGTGTCACCATCACATCCGATCTGCTAACGTGCGCCGTGCCACGTGTCATCATCATATGCTGCCGACACTCTGACATGACACGTGTCGCCTCGTCATCAGCCACATCATCGGTCAACAAGTCAACCTTGCCACGTGTCGTGCCACATCATCAGCCACGTCAGCAAGTCAACCGAGTCAACTTGCCACGTCAGCCTCAGTCAATCAGAGCTTGACACGTGTCGCCACGTGTCGCAATCCCATTGTGCCGACAAGTCAACACAGCCACCGCCTCGCCACGTCAGCGCCACGTCATCAATGACGTCATCACAATAATTGAGAATTAGCCGCCTTGACACGTGTCGCGTGAATAGTCAGCCGCCTCGCTACGTGTCGCCGTCTCATTGTGCCACGTCGACATTTGAGCGTCGCGACGCGCAACGCCTTAGCGTCGCGACGCCCGAACAGTTCCTGAACAGTGAAAAACTTTTCCTATAAATTCAGCGCGATTTTTCATTTTTCAATATACCTTTCTCTTTCTTGTTTTCTCTCTCTAGAGAGAGTTTCTCTCTCTAGAATTTTTATTTTTTTTAGTTTTTTTTTTTTATTTTAGTTTTGTAAATAATATTAATTACTTTTTGTAATAATAGTAATTTAATTTTTACTTTTTACTTTTTACAGTTTTTACTATTCACCATGTTGAAGTAACTTTTTCAGCTAGGGTGAAAGGTAATTCTTTTATATTGCTATTTAGATTAATCTCCCTTAAAAATAATATATTCACTATTTAAAATATTGACTTAATAAGGAATACCGCTATATTGGTCGGTTGGTAATTTAATTTTAATCTGTTTTAAACCTGACTAATCAAGGATACCGCCAGACTGGTCGGTTGGTAAATTTATTTTTTCCGCCTTAATGGCTGGTTGGACTTAATTTGACTTAATCAGGATACCGCCAGAATGGTCGGTTGGTAATATTATCACAAGTTTATATATTATTTTATGGGAGATATCTAAATTAGTAGTAGTAAAAGTAATTCCTTTTACCTTAGCATTTTATTTTATTGTAATTTACTTTTCATTTTCAGCATTTTACCTTATGTCATTTATTTTATGTATTTTATTTTTATAGTCCTAGTTATGTGTTAGTTAATTAAGGGTTGTGATGACTTTTAATATCACAGGTTATATAGGGATTATTTTATATTTGGGTAATTTAAAGGTTTATTTATTAAATCTTAAGCTTAATGCTTCTTGTTGTCTGATCACCAATAAGATTGATATGGTAAATCTAAAATGAACTAGACATAGGGATTTTAGGTTTCAGCCTTAGACTTAATAGCCCACGATCTTCCTTGAGGATAGATAACCCTTTAATAGATTTCCTTACAGGATAGGAATATACCTGTCGGGCGGGGGTAGCCATAATTGGAACTTAGACTTAATGAATCCAGGTAATGTGGTTGACATAGGAATATGGTTCAATTGGGTTATACTGGGTATTTGTAGTTGACCATCGAAGAGGCTTTTACATAATTTAGTGTTCCAGGTTAGTAAACTGATTTATTACACAAACATAAAATAATCACTTCATCTTTTAAATGATATTAAAAGAATTCACAACCTTATATCTTTTTATCTTTTATTTCCTTAGTATTTTCTTTTATCTTTTTATTTATTTTTTTGTAAATCTTCAATCAACCAAATCAATCAAGCAATCAATATATTCTCTCTCCTTTAATTAGATATTTGTAAATAAATAGATTCAACAATTAATAACAACAGTAGGAATTAAGTCCTCGTGGGATCGATATTTTTATACTACTTGAACGATACGTGCGCTTGCGTTATACGTGTGTGTTTACGCCGGTCAAGTTTTTGGCGCCGTTGCCGGGGACTTATATTTCTTGAGTTGTTAATTTTGAAGCTATCTAATTTACTTGTATCTAATTTTCTTTATTTTATCTTGTAATTTTTATTTCTTCTTTGTTTTCAGGTGACTTAAAATGGAACATTACTGGGAGATTGAAAGATTACGTGCTTTACAAGAAGATACACCCAACATCTGGGAGCAACAGTCCGGTTTTCTGAGGCCTGTTGTCGAGCCCAATGATTATCACTGGATGCCAGAACCAAGCAACACTACATTTGCTCAACAGAATTCAATGTGGATATGTGATATATGTAATGGTGACCACCCAAGCGATTATTGCGAAAACAACTACCATCCAGGGTGGCAGAACTATCAAGATCTTCATGGTATGAAGAGCCATCACATTTCACAGAACCACATTTTCCATCTTATCCACCATCTTCCTTCGATCCTTATCAAAACCAGAACCATCAGAGGAAGATCAATTGATTCACATGTTCAAAAACAGACAGCTCAATTTGATGCACAAGTTCAGAGTCAAACAGAATCCATACAGAGAATGACAGATCAGATCAGACAATTAACAGAAAACCAGAACTATATACCTCAAGAACCATTCTCAGATGACACTGATGAAGCCTTCGAGTACCAATCATTTCACAATGACATTTCAACAGATGAGGAGGCTGAGCAGTATCAACAACCAGAGGTATCAGTTCAGGAACTTGAACCGGCAAAGTCTCGATTTGATTTTATTATTCAGATTCTGATGAGGATGAAGCTGAAATATTGTACCAACTGCATCAAAAATTGAGGATGACATTCTGTGTCCTCAAAACGAAGATCTTGGAGATTCCATTTCACAAATGTTTGAAGAAGATCAACTTGAGCCATCCAATCCAGTCATATCAGAGGATGAAGACCTAAAATCTAACATTTCTTTTCATTCTCAGGTTGACAATTTTGAAACATGTATTTCACAGATGACAATGAAGAACTAAATGCAGAAATTTTAAAATACATCTGTGAAGAAAAGGTGGAGCAGAAGAGAGCAAATGGAGGAGCAAATGTCTGACTTAATAAAGATCCAGAGCATTCAAGAAAAACATCGCTGTTTTGGGGAGTACAAATCAAAGATATCACCCAGAAGTTTGACAGAATGGAACTTCCATTCCAAGTCAAGCACCATACGAGACCTCCTGATTTTCTTTCTTTCTTTTCAGGAACTATTGGAGCAATAAAGATTAAAAAGGTGGTACGATCATTGAATAAGACAAAATTCTTTTTACCACTTTACCGTTGGAAGAGACCCTTCAAAAGCAACGCTCACGGGATTGTCTTTAATCGGACATCCAAAACAACATTGAAACCTCCTTAACATATGGATTTCAGTCACGTCTGGCTGAAGACGAAAAATTTAGCGCTAGCAGGGAGGCAACCCATGCAATTTATTGTAATTTATTTTTCATATTTTGTGTGAACTTTTTAATTTTGTGTGTTAGTTTTGCAGGAAAAATAAAAACGGAATTTTTCAGGACAAAGCAAGCCAGTGCAAGCGGGATTTTCAAAATAAAAATTTGACAAAATCACGAAGATACAAAGTTGATCCAGGAGACGGCCGAGTAAAGTAAAAGACACTTCTTAAGAGGCGTCCCTATGGATTTATCTGTCACAAGACATGGTTTTGCCAAAAAAAAAAAAAAAAAAAAAAAAAAAAAAAAAATCCCGAGTCAAAACCCTAACCCTAAAAGACCGAGTGTCGCGACGCTAGGCAATTTTTGGCGTCGCGACGCTGACTCAAAAAACAGAACATAAGCAGGGGTGCCACAGATCTTATTTTCACTCCTCTTCTTTTCCTCAACCAATCACTACCAAAAACCAGAAACCCATCTTCATCACCAGCCGCCAACCACAACCGAACCACACCACCTCGCCGAGAGCAAAACCATCCACACCATCAAAAACCAAGCTTCGCCAAACCCACCGAGAACCTCCACAGCAAACCCACATCACCAGAATCATCACCCTCGACCACCGCAAGCCAACCCACCGAGAACCACAGCGAGGAAGAGAACTACCAGAACTCGGCAACCCCATACCGAGTCCTTCACCATCAAAACCAACCCATCCACCACGAAACACTCAAAACCGAAACCCACCACACCGAGATCTAATCACCGAGACTAAACCGAGACCCACCAGCCATCCACCGAAGAACCGACGAGCCAAACTCACCCTGCCGAGCCGAGAAACCACCAAACGAGACCGGATCTCCACTCAGCCACGAACCCACCACTGCCAAGTCTACCAAAATCGAGCCTCAACAAATCAAACCCAAGTTCAAACCAATTTGTATCCTTCACTGCCAAAATCAAAATTACGGTAATGATTTGATAAAAAATTGATTTGGTAAATGATAAATTGATTTGGTAAGTTGAAAAATTGAATTGTGAATTGGTTGTGAATTTTGGATTACGAAGTGTTGGATGGTTGAATTTGATTCGTAGTAATTGGGGGCGAAGAAATTGAGTTTGATATTTGGAGTTTGGTTGTGGCATTTGGTAGATTTAGGTTGTATTGGATAATCAAAAATTCAGGGGAGACTCTGTCGAATTTTTCTGAAAAATACCAAAGTTGGGATTTGATTGGTAATAATTTTTTAGGTTGAATTTTGGGGAAATTTTGAGATTTTAGAAGTGATTCTGCCAAAATTTTTAATGAAAAATGGTCAAATAGCGATCGTGGTAAGAACCGTAATTTGGACAAAAATCTTAATCGGTAATTTTTCCTGTAAAATTTCAGCTGATCAGGTATTACCTTCTAACTCTTCTTCTACTGTTTAAGACATTGGGGACAATGTCTCATTTAGGTTTGGGGGAGGGATTTACTTGATTAATACCTTGTTTTTAGTAGTATGTTGTTTTTATTTTTAGTTTAAAATTTTTCGAAAAATAAAAAAAAATTGAAAAATTTTCAAAAATTACAAAAATATTTGTGTTTTTATTTTGACTAAAAAGGTGAAATTGGTGAGAGGTAGCCGAGTAAGGAATTTCCGCTCCTGAGACGTATCTCAAACCTATTTCGAAATAAGTTAATTTTTGTTTATTTCATTTTGAATTATTTAATTTGTGAATTCTCCTTAACACTGACTAAATTGAATCTTCTTATGTTCAGTTGACAGGTATTATGAACTTACATGGAAACATACGGACATGAGCTAAAATTGAAAAGTTTGTAATATTCCGTGCTATAGTTAATTGGAGGAAGCATCTCTAAATAGTGATGGAGTAAAAAAAAAAAAAAAAAAAAAAAAAAAAAAAAAAAAAAAAAAAACGTCCGAGATCCGAGTTATTAAGTCGTCTGTAAGGGTATTTTAATATCTAGTGCCCTAAAACCAACTGGTTTGGGAGTCATTGGCCCAAAGCTCGTTACATGGATCGAAGATGCTGCAAAAATAAACATATTTATCTGAAGTCTGAGAGTAATTAAGTTCGTAGGGGTGTCTTAACACCTGGTGCCCTAAAGCCAACTGGTTTGGGAGCCACCGACCCAAAGCTCGCTACATAGACGGAAGGTATTGTATAAAAATAAAAAATAGAGAAAAAATCAAAGAAAAAAATCAGAAAAATCAGAAAAAATTATTCCATTGCTACAAAAAAAGGTGTGAAATCTGATAGAACTTTAGGACAAAAATATTACTCTCTTATCAACTGCACTTATGACTGTTGTGGGCAAAAATGAAATGATTAATATTCTGTTGGCTGTATATATGGAGAATGGTAAAAATAATCGGAGAATTTACTTATTCGGTAATTTAGAAAGAAACAAAACAACTAGTAACTTGGAGTAGAATTTTCACCTGATTAGTCACTATCTTCTTTATTCTCTTTTCGCTTGTCTTTTTGCTTTTGTGTGCATTAGTTTTAAATACATTTTTACTTTTGTAAAATGTTTGTGGGTATCATTGCTGTAAACCCTCACGAGACTACACTCGTCCACTAGGGACACCTAGGGGTTTAAAGGCTTGTTGCATATGCTAAATGCAACCGTGATCCCTACGAAAATGGCTTAGTTAAATTTTTTATGTTATTTTATTCTGTATTTTGCTCGAGGACTAGCAAAATGTTAGGTTTGGGGGTGTGATGAGTGGTATTTATATCACTATTTCCCACTCATTTAACTTAATATTTTGTATAGTTTCTTGAGTTTTATGAACGTTTTGATGTGTTTTATTGTTATTTTGCAGATAAATAAAGTTTGGACAGCACTGGAGGCAATTTGGGGCAAAACCGGACAAAAATGCGTCAACAGGGTTATTTTGTCTTCTTCGCGTCGCGACGCTGGAACACTGCGCGCCGCGACGCCCACGTGCGCCGGTTCTGCTAAAATGCGCCATGGTCAACGGGTCAACAATTTGAAAAGTTTGACTTTGCTAAAATGCGCCGTGCCACGTGTCACCATCACATCCGATCTGCTAACGTGCGCCGTGCCACGTGTCATCATCATATGCTGCCGACACTCTGACATGACACGTGTCGCCTCGTCATCAGCCACATCATCGGTCAACAAGTCAACCTTGCCACGTGTCGTGCCACATCATCAGCCACGTCAGCAAGTCAACCGAGTCAACTTGCCACGTCAGCCTCAGCCAATCAGAGCTTGACACGTGTCGCCACGTGTCGCAATCCCATTGTGCCGACAAGTCAACAGTCAGCCGCCTCGCCACGTCAGCGCCACGTCATCAATGACGTCATCACAATAATTGAGAATTAGCCGCCTTGACACGTGTCGCGTGAATAGTCAGCCGCCTCGCTACGTGTCGCCGTCTCATTGTGCCACGTCGACATTTGAGCGTCGCGACGCGCAACGCCTTAGCGTCGCGACGCCCGAACAGTTCCTGAACAGTGAAAAACTTTTCCTATAAATTCAGCGCGATTTTCATTTTTCAATATACCTTTCTCTCTCTTGTTTCTCTCTCTAGAGAGAGTTTCTCTCTCTAGAATTTTTATTTTTTTTAGTTTTTTTTTTTTTATTTTTAGTTTTGTAAATAATATTAATTACTTTTTGTAATAATAGTAATTTAATTTTTACTTTTTACTTTTTACAGTTTTTACTATTCACCATGTTGAAGTAACTTTTTCAGCTAGGGTGAAAGGTAATTCTTTTATTATTGCTATTTAGATTAATCTCCCTTAAAAATAATATATTCACTATTTAAAATATTGACTTAATAAGGAATACCGCTATATTGGTCGGTTGGTAATTTAATTTTAATCTGTTTTAAACCTGACTAATCAAGGATACCGCCAGACTGGTCGGTTGGTAAATTTATTTTTGGTTCCGCCTTAATGGCTGGTTGGACTTAATTTGACTTAATCAGGATACCGCCAGAATGGTCGGTTGGTAATATTATCACAAGTTTATATATTATTTTATGGGAGATATCTAAATTAGTAGTAGTAAAAGTAATTCCTTTTACCTTAGCATTTTATTTTATTGTAATTTACTTTTCAGCATTTTACCTTATGTCATTTTATTTTATGTATTTTTTTTTATAGTCCTAGTTATGTGTTAGTTAATTAAGGGTTGTGATGACTTTTAATATCACCGGTTTATAAGGATTATTTTATATTTGGGTAATTTAAAGGTTTATTTATTAAGTCTTAAGCTTAATGCTTCTTGTTGTCTGATCACCAATAAGATTGATATGGTAAATCTAAAATGAACTAGACATAGGGATTTTAGGTTTCAGCCTTAGACTTAATAGCCCACGATCTTCCTTGAGGATAGATAACCCTTTAATAGATTTCCTTACAGGATAGGAATATACTGTCGGGCGGGCGGGGTAATCATAATTGGAACTTAGACTTAATGAATCCAGGTAATGTGGTTGACATAGGAATATGGTTCAATTGGGTTATACTGGGTATTTGTAGTTGACCATCGGAAGAGGCTTTTACATAATTTAGTGTTCCAGGTTAGTAAACTGATTTATTACACAAACATAAAATAATCACTTCATCTTTTAAATGATATTAAAAGAATTCACAACCTTATATCTTTATCTTTTATTTTCCTTAGTATTTTCTTTTATCTTTTTATTTATTTATTTTGTAAAATCTTCAATCAACCAAATCAATCAAGCAATCAATTATATTCTCCCTTTAATTAGATATTGTAAATAAATAGATTCAACAATTAATAACAACAGTAGGAATTAAGTCCTCGTGGGATCGATATTTTTATACTACTATTGAACGATACGTGCGCTTGCGTTATACGTGTGTGTTTACGCCGGTCACACATGGCTAGTGGAAATATCACAATACTAGTCGCTCATGGAAGAGAAACCATGTAAGTTTGGTGGAGAAAACTGTTGGACAATTGTGACCCATAACATCACTATTTGTAAAAGACATTGTGGTTTTTGTACAAATTAACTATGTGACAAAGGAAATTGATATTTTATCATTTTGTAATTAGATTACTTAAATATATAAATGATAAAAGTCCTTATGATTAGTTCTGAATTAATAAGATATGAGACAATATCAATCCACAACGGTTTAATCATTAAATATCCCTAGTCGTAGAATTATCGAGACTGGACATCGATATTGCGGAATAGACTAGTATTGCCCTTGTGCGTGTTATGGAAGCGTAACAACATAGTTATCATATATTAAAGTACTGGATACTTATGCAAGTGTGATAGGAGATTGTGTTTGCCGATGGTACGGAAACAGTTTCGCTCTGGATAGACCCATCAGAATCCCATTGGTAGTATGACTATATGTATATGGGAATCCGAATCAGGGTAGGTGTATTTGGTCTTAACCTGAGACTTGCATCGCTAATATTTGCGACAATCAATACGCTTTGGTTTTGGTCGTCTGAGACTTTAACAGGTTCTGTGTACGCCTCTTCTAGGTTTATTGAGAATCATAGTGTATTGGGTGTGATGTCAAGATGGAAGTATCACTTTAGTCATATGGAGATGATGATCACGCAAAGATACAGAACTGGTACTCTATTATGTTGCAACTATCGAGATAATATGACAATGTCATGATTATCCGATTAAAGAGACTAGTTGCTAGTGATCCGATATATGCTTCGTACGGGGCAGTCACTATTCCAACCTCAGGCCTAGCATTTGACATCAGATACTGGATCGCAATACGTAATACTTATTATACTACGCCTGTTATAGATTATATATTCCTTAAAGAATATTTCTGGAGAATTAGGTAGACACGATGCTTTGATAGAAGCCAACCATGCCTTATAAATCGGTAAGAACGTGGTACGAGGTACGCACGTGTTCGAATAGTCCGACGACCGGATTTACTGCCAACATATCCAGGGATCTCATGGGTCGCTTCCCGAAGATTCACCGATGACGTTTGACTCGAACAAAATTAATCTGGGATTAATTATGAGAGAGAGAAAGTTAATCTAGGATTAACTACGGCAATAATTTATCTTGGATAAAATTCGATAAGAAGAGAGAGAACGATTAATTTGGAATTAATCGATTAAATAATATATTCGATATATTAATTGAAATTAGATTTCGATGCGAAATTAAAATTGGATTTTAATTCGAGCAAACAAATTAATTTAGAATTAATTCGCGAGCGACTTTCAAAATAATTTTATGAGCCACTATTATTTAATTAAATTGGATTTAATTACGTCACGAAGTAAAGTTCGTTTCATCGGATTAAGCGAACCCTAGCCCGAAGTGTGTTGAGAAAGTCACTTGAATTTTGAATTAAAGTGGGTCCCACCAACTTACATCACTTCTCCATCAAGTGTCAATTTGGTGATGGAAGTGGTTGGAGGCATTGAATGCATTTTTCCCTCCAACACTTTGTTTTAGCTTTTGGTAAAGCATATACCAACTTTAAGGGTTTGACTTTCATAAGTTGTATTTGATTTTAGAAATCAAAATACCAAAATCTAAAACTCTCTCTTCTCCTCTCATATTGTTGTGACTTCTCCCTCTCCCCTTGGAAGTTTTGCTTCAAAAGTTCTTAAGTGCTAGCACATAAAGGAGTCTACAAAGGTGTTAGGGAAACCTTTCCCATTGAGTTTGGAATCAAAGTTCAAAGCTTGGAGCTAAACCATTCATACAAAGGAGAGTTTGGAGCACTTCTCAAAGGAGTAAAATTTTTGTATTCTCTACATCCATATTGCCGACCAATGTAAGTATTATCTTACTTTGAGTATTCACACAATTTATGTTTAATGGATCCTTGGCATGTTCTAGGAGAACCCAACAATGGTATTAGAGCCAATTTTAAGCATGAAATATTTAGGGTTCATAAACTTTATTTTGGGGATTTTGTGATTTGAGCATGATATCTTCAAATTGAATGTTTGTTTATGTTTAGATTATGATAACTTAGAGTTATGCATGATTAATTGTGAGAAAATTTGATTAGATTAATTTTTCCCAATTTGTATGCCATGGCTGAAACTTATGGACCTTAGGATCTCATGGTGATTTTTGAATTTTAGAGCATTGGATGTGTTTAAATGCATGAGATATATTGATTTGTGATTTAATTGGATTGAATTCAAAATTGGTTAATTTTATGCATGAAAACCGTGAGCTTGATGAACATGTTATGAGTTGATTTTGCTTCAATTGTGTTGGACATGAATTGAACATAATAAAGCATGATTAATTAAGTAAATTGGTGTTTTGGAAATATTAATTTGACTAATTAATTATGGCTATACACTTTAATTAAAAATTATGATATTTGGAATATTATAATTTAATAAATTGGTCTACAATTTGGAATTGTGCTAAAATTATTGTATTTGGGCTTAATGGACTTGGTGGGCCAAGTTGGTTTAGGACAATTGCATTGGATCCAAATTAGGCCTAAAACCATTCCATATAGTCCAAATATAATAAATGGGCCTTTAAATAATTAATTGGACCTAATGGGCCAAAATTAATTTTATGGCAAATGGTGATTCCTTATTGGGCTTTGGTTGCCAAAGTCCATGCCTTGAGAATTAATTAAAAGCCCATTGGACTTTAATTAAATTGACATTGGGTGTTAATGGGCCTTTGAGACCCATTTAGATTGGATTTAGAATCTAAGTCTAATAGGCACATTAATAAGTGTAATAATTTAATTTAGAATTAAATATGAATTAGTATTGAATACAAATTAAATCGGATTTAAAATTGTAGTTCGATATAATTCAAGAATTCGCACTTTGAGTACTTATTCTTAAACGAGTTGGACTCGCGCAAATCAAATCGTTGTTTGAACATTGGATGATCATTAATTCAAAGATTAATTAATTGGATTAGATTGATTGAATAACATGCTTTGTGTGAATACATGGATGTATTGTATGAATAATGTATATCAGATGGATATTAATGGGTGAGGGCAATTTTAGAAATTATTGTAATAAATTTAGAATTTATTAAATTGGACCTGCGTGTCCAGCCTTTATCTCTTAACTCTTTGTAATTCTCTTCTCACAAATTCCCCTCAATGTTAATGAGGTTTATTTATTGTATTATGTAATTGGGTAGAAGTTAGAATAGTGCTAGCCGGGGAGAGGAAAGTGAGAGATTTGTTCTAGGAACAATTTGTTGAATATCCATCCTCATATCATTATTATTTAATTTGCGTCTTATTATGCTTTTAGAATGCATGCTTAAGGGTGTATGATGAGACGTAATCAAAGATAATAAATCGGTTGCCAATTTACGTGAAAAACCCTTAAACAAAATATTAAGCGAATTCCTTCCATTGAGTGGTTCTCTCTCAAGATCCAAGATTGGCATTGGTTTGTTGGCCAAAGTCAAGATCAATGTCCATCGCGGATGTGTTTGAACAACGAAAGCTTTGTACTATATCGCATGTCTTGCGCAAGTTGTGATTTGTTGGCCAAAGTCAAGGTCAATTTTTGTTCATCGACGTGGATTACGAAGCTTTCCCACTGTCAATGGGTCCCGCTTAACTGAAATCATTAAGCTTGTTGAGCCAAAGCCAAGGATTAGTTGATTCAGAGGAAAATGTTAGGAAAATATATTGGATATATTAACATATATATTGTATATATGTTTCGGACTTAGAGGTCCACATACCGGATCTAGGAATTGGATGAGATCCAATTGATCTTAGAGATCTACCTAGTTAAATATCATATAGCTTGTTGGCCACAGTCAAGGTTGTGTGTTATTTAACGGAGATCCTAGCCCACTAGGAAACTAGGTTTCCCGAGTACTCAACAGAGGGTTAGAGGCTCGCCGAAAAATAATGGGAGGCTAGTATTGAATTTGTAATTTCGTTCAAATACTTGCCAATACGCGCTTTCAAATTATTTCATCATTTTATATATTTTTTAGTTGGACTAATATTTCATTATTTTTATTGTAACAGTTGGACTGTATCCAAAAATCGTTAATTGAATAGTTAGACTATTGCAATTAAGATGGCGGGAAAGATCAACGTTAGGGACATTATCATGGGTGAAAATGTCTTTAATGGTGCGAACTTTCTTGATTGGGATATGAACCTCAAGATTATCCTGGGGCCGAGAAGATGCTCTATACGATAGAGAGACCTCTCGGGCCTAGGCCCGGAATTGACCAACCGCTTGAGCTTGAGCTTTGGAAGACTCACAGCGATGACAACTCAACTGCTCAATCCGTCATGCTCGCTGCAATGACCCCTCAATTTCGTCGCCAGAACAAGGGATTGGATCCCTATACTATGATGGAAAAATTGAAGGACATTCACCAATCTAACCTTAGATCGCAAAGGTATGAATTGCAGAAGAAGCTCTTTCGCTTTCGAATGTCAGAGGGTACATCTGTCGAGCACCATGTGTCGCAGATGATTGCGCATCGAACAAATGGGTCAGCTACGCATAACCTTTGAGGCTGAGACTTCTATAGATTTGATCTTGCAGTATCTTCCTGACAGCTGGAGCGGGTTCATCATGAACTACAATATGATGAATCAAGACCATACTATTGGAGAGTTGATGGCAATGATGCGTGAAGTAGAAAAAGAGCTATTGAAGGGCAAAAAGTGCGAGGCGCACTTCACTTCGACATCTCGGTTTGCCAAGGCTTGGCCAAAGGCTACTGGAGGCGTAAAGAAAAAGAAAAAGAAGAAGAAGAAGAAGAAGAAGAAGAAGAAGAAGAAGAAGAAGGGCAATGACAAATCATCAAAGTCTTCTGGGAAGACTAAGGACAAATCCTAATATGTCTGCCTACAGTGTGGCAAACGGGGTCACTGGAAGTGTGACTGCCGTGAGTACAAGGCGAACATGAAGGAAATCAAAGCGGGAAAGGTACCGGCTTCAGGTATGTTTGTTATGAAATAAACATGTCTACTTCTAGTTTTAAAAATTGGATTTTGATTCTGGTTGTGGTACTCTTATATGTACTGATGTGCAGGATCTGCAGATTAGCAGGAAACTGGCTTCATGAGAGATAGACCTCCGAGTTGGAAATGGAACTAGAGTCGTCGTTTTGGCTGTTGGGACCTACATTTTGGAACTGCCCTCAGAGCATGTACTAAATCTATCAGACTATTATTATGTACCTAGTTTTACTAGGAATATTATGTCTGTATCTTTATTAGCCTAATGTGGGTATAATTTTGTATTTAGAAACACATGGTGTTTTGTGTATAAAAATGATATTGAGATATGTAGTGTTGATGTGAATAATGGTCTTTATATTTTGAATATAAATCAATCTCAAACATATAATGTAACAAACAAAAGGCTTAAATTAAGTAACAAAGATGAAACTTATATGTGGCATTGTCGTCTATGACACATTAACAATACTCGCATATCCACACTTTCGAAGAGTGGATACATGGACGGATTTGATCCAAATTCATATGACATATGTGAATCTTGTTTATTAGGCAAAATGCCTAAAACACCTTTTAGTGGTAAAGGTGCATGTGCCACCGAACTGTTAGCTCCTCGTTCATAGTGACGTATGTGAGCCCAAATGTAGCCAGGCTAGAGGTGGATATGAATATTTCGTAACCTCTACAGATGATGCATCGCGTTATGGTTATGTGTATCTTATGAGACACAAGTCAGAAACTTTTGAGAAATTCAAAGAGTTTCGACACGAAGTAGAAAAACAGACCGGAAAAAGTATTAAAACATTACGGTCAGACCGTGGTGGAGAATACTTAAGCAATGAGTTTCTAGATTACTTGAAACAATATGGTAATCTTTCACAGTGGACTCCTCCCAAAATACCTCAATTAAACGGTGTGTCCGAACGGAGAAAATGAACTTTGTTGGACATGGTAAGGTCGATGATGAGTCGTACAGAGCTACCAATTTCCTTCTGGGGATATGCATTGAACAATGCAATACTTATTTTGAATAAGGTTCCGTCAAAGTCTGTTCAACACTCCATATGAAATATGGACAGGAAAGAAACCGGATTTCTCATTCCTGAAGATTTGGGGTTGCTAGGCATACGTTAAACGTTTGGATGGTACCAAACTAGATGAAAATCGGAGTGATACTATTCCTGGAACAGAACCCTTAACGTAACATTAACAGTTCATCAGGGATGAGATTGTACCACAATCTTCGAATACACAAGAACCCGTAGGCGGAGAGAGTCAGAAAACAACATGAGAGGTATGGGTTTCTGATCTCACCTCATTTGGATATTAATCTTATTCAGGAAGACGAACCGACTACGTATGAGGAAGTGATACAAGATATCGACTCCGGTTTATGGCAAGATTCCATGAAATCCGAAATGGATTCCATGTACACCAACCAAGTTTGGACGCTGGTTGCTGCACCAGAAGGTGTAAAGCCTAATGGTTGCAAATGGGTCTTCAAGAAGAAGACCGACATGGATGGCAACATACAAACGTATAAAGCTAGGATTATAGCGAAAGGTTATCGTCAATGACATGGTGTCGATTACGATGAAACTTTTTCACCTGTTGCCATGATTAAATCCATTCGGATAATGCTTGCTATTGATTCATATTTCGATTATGAAATATGGCAGATGGACGTCAAAACCGCTTTCCTTAACGGAAACCTTTTGGAGGATGTTTATATGCAACAACCTGACGGTTTTGTCGTACCAAGACTTGCAAACAAGGTTTGTAAGTTAAATCGATCCATTTATGGATTGAAGCAAGCATCGTGTTCTTGGAACCAACGTTTTGATGAGATCATAAAAGAATATGATTTCATTCAAAATGAGGATAATCCTTGTGTATATAAGAAGGTTAGTGGGAGCGCATTAACATTCATTGTTCTTTACGTTGATGATGTATTGCTTATTGGCAATGACATTTCCATGCTACAATCGGTGAAAGCTTGGCTTTCATTAAAATTCTCCATGAAAGATCTGGGAGAAGCAGCCTTTATTCTGGGAATAAAGATCTACCGGGATAGATCTAGAAAGCTGCTTGGACTCTCCCAGAGCACGTACATTGACAAAGTGTTGAAGAGATTCAACATGGATCAGTCCAAGAGGGGACTGCTGCCAGTGTCACATGACGTCACTCTATCTAAGGACATATGTCCTAAAACTCAAGATGAGAGAGACATATGAGTCAAATCCCGTTCACTTCGACAGTCGAATTGATCATGTATGCCATGATATATACGCGATCTGATGTCTCGTATGCTTTGAGCATGTGTAGTCGCTATCAGGTCGATCCAGGTGATGGTCAATGGGTTGCGGTTAAGAACATCCTTAAGTATCTTAGACGAACTAGGGATGTGTTCTTAATCTATGGAGATGGAGAACTTGTGGTAATTAGGTTTACCGATGTAAGTTTTCAAACCGATAAAGACGATTGTAAGTCACAATCTGGGTACATATTTTGCTTGAACAACAGAGCAGTGAGTTGGAAATATTCCAAGTAAGAGACTGTTTCCGATTCAACAACAGAAGCGGAATACATCGCTGTAGCTGAGGCAGCAAAAGATGCAGTTTGGATCCGTAAATTCCTAATTAGATTAGGAGTAGTTCCGTTAGCAGCTGAGCCCGTTCCTTTATATTGTGACAATAACGGGGCTATAGCGCAGGCTAAGGAAACGTAGTCTAATCAACGATCCAAGCATGTACTTCCACATTACCAACTAATTTGTGAGATCATACATCATGGTGATGTGAAGATCGAGAAGGTCGCATCAGATGACAATATTGCAGATCCGCTGACGAAGAGTATTCCTCAGCAAAAGTTTGAGAGACATGTACATAGTTCAGGTGTTAGATACTTGAGTGATTGGCTATAGGCTAAGTGGGAGATTGTTGGACAATTATGACCGATATCATCACTATTTGTAAAAAACATTGTGGTTTTTGTACAAGTTAACTATGTGACAATGGAAATTGTTATTTTATCATTTTGTAATTAGATTACTTAAATATATAAATGATAAAAGTCCATATGATTAGTACCGTATTAATAAGATATAAGACAATATTAATCCACTAAGGTTTAATAATTAAATATCCATAGTCGTAGTATTATCGAGACTGGACATCGATAATGCGGAATAGACTAGTATTGCACTCGTGCGTGTTATGGAAGCATAACGACATAGTTCTCATATATTTGGGTATTGGATACTCATGCAAGTATAATAGCAGGCTCTGTTTACCGATGGTACGGAAACAACTTCTCTCTGGATAGACCCCTCAGAATCCCATTAGTAGTATGACTATGTGTCTATGGGATTCCGAATCAGGGTAGGTGTATTTGGTCTAAACCTGAGACTTGCATCGCTGTGACAATCAATACGCTTTGGTTTTGGTCGTCCGAGACTTTAACAGGTTCTGTGTATGCCTCTTCTGGGTTTATTGAGAATCGTACTGTATTGGGTGTGATGTCAAGATGGAAGTATCACTTCAGTCATATGGAGATGATGATCACGTAGGGATACAAAACTGGTACTCTATTATGTTGCAACTATCGAGATAATATGACAAGGTCATGATTATCCGATTAAAGAGACTAGTTGCTAGTGATCTGATATATGCTTCGTACGGGACAAACACAATTCCAGCCCCAAGCCTAGCATGTGACATCAGATACTAGATAGCAATACGCAATACTTAGTATACTACGACTGTTATAGATTATATATTTCTTAAAGAATATTTCTGGAGAATTGGGTAGGCACGATGCTTTGCTAGAAGCCAATCATGTCTTGTAAATCGGTAAGAACGTGGTATGAGGTATGCACGTGTTCGGATAGTCCGACGATCAGATTTACTACCAACATATCCAGGGATCTCATGGTCACTTCTCGAAGATTCACCGATGACGTTTGACTCGAACAAAATTAATATGGGATTAATTGTGAGAGAGAGAAAATTAATCTAGGATTAATTACGACAAGAATTTATCTGGGATAAAATTTGATAAGAAGAGAGAGAACGATTAATTTGGAATTAATCGATTAAATAATATATTCGATATATTAATTAAAATTATATTTCGACGCGAAATTAAAATTGGATTTTAATTCGGGCAAACAAATTAATTTAGAATTAATTCGCGAGCGACTTTCGTAATAATTTTGTGAGGCACTATTATTTAATTAAATTGTATTTAATTATGTCACGACGGAAAGTGCGTTTAATCGGATTAAGCGAAACCGAGCCCGAAGTGTGTTGAGCAAGCCATTTGAATTTTGAATTAAAGTGGGTCCCACCAACTTACATCACTTGTCCATCAAGTGTCAATTTGGTGATGGAAGTGGTTGGAGGCATTGAATGCATTTTCCCTCCAACACTTTGTTTTAGCTTTTGGTAAAGCATATACCAACTTTAATGGTTTGACTTTCATAAGTTGCATTTGATTTTAGAAATCAAAATACCAAAATCTAAAACTCTCTCCTCTCATCTTATATTGTCGTGACTTTTCCATTTCCCCTTGTAAGTTTTGCTTCAAAATTTCTTAAGTGCTAGCACATAAAGGAGTCTACAAAGGTGTTAGGGAAACCTTTACCATTGAGTTTGGGAGGACTTGACAATACCTTATACAATGTGTATCAAGGCATGATTTATGTAAAGATTCTATGGGATGTCTTGAGAAGAAGTACAAAACAGAGAATGCCGGACAAAAGAAATTTATCATGGGTAGGTTACTGGACTACAAAATAATATATTTAAGGACAATAATGTCTCAGTTTAGCGAACTATAGTTGATCATTCACGAAATATTGGATGAAAGAATGAAACTCTATGAGAAGTTTGAAGTTGCCATAATTATTGAGAAGTTGCATCCATCATAGAAGGACTTCAGGAGTTATCTGAAAAATAAGAAGAAGTAAATGAGTCTTGAAGACCTAGGAGTTCGGTTATGAATAAAAAAAAAGGACAACAAGAAGTCTGAGAAGGCTAGCTACAAGACCATGAAGACTAAGGCCAACATCATTGAGGGTGGAAAAAATAGTAAAAAGAGAAATAACAGTGGAGCTGATTCTTCCCAAGTGAGCAAGAAGTTCAAGAGGAAGTGATATGTTTGTAGGAAAACGGTCACATGGAAAAGGACTTTAGAAATAATAAGTCTCAAGAGAAGGGTAAGAAAAAGAAGAATGAGGCCCATGTCACTGAAGAAGAGTTGATGACAGATGAGATCTCAGAATTGAACCTCTCAAAAATTATAACTAAAGCCAACTTGGTTGGAAACCCGATAGAATAATGGGTAGACACTGGGGATACTCATCATATTTGTACTGATGGTAAAATATTTTCCTCCTATCAAAAGGTCGATGGTAGCGATCATCTGATAATGGGAAACTCGTCTAGCTCCAAAGTGGTTGGACAAGGTACAATGGTCTTGAAGATGACATCTAGAAATGAGCTTACATGGAAGAATATTTTACATATTTCTGATATTCGGAAGAACTTGATTTAAGGTTCACTCCTTAGCAAGAATGACTTTAAGCTTGTATTTGTTTCAAAAAAATTATACTAACCAAAAATGATGTCTATGTAGGAAAATGATATCTTACTGAGGGCCTTTTCAAGTTGAATGTAATGACTGTCAATTGATAGAGTGCTAATAATAATAAACCTAGATCTTCTACTTATATTATTAAGTCAGAAATTATATTGCATGGTAGGTTGTGACATGTTAATTATGATACAATGCGTTACAATTGATAACCAATATAAATGTGAAGTATGTGTTGAAGCAAAAATGAATAAAACATCATTTCATTCTATAGATGAAATTCTAAACCCTTGAAACTTGTTCACACTGATGTGTGTGAAATGAATATTGTGCAAACAAGAGGCGGTAAAAAGTAATATGTCACTTTTATCGATGATAGCATAAGATTCTGCTATATGTATTTGTTGAGGAGCATAGATGAAACCATTGAGAGCTTTATACACTAAAATAATGAAGTTGAAAAATAACTTCGCAAGAAAATCAAAAGAATCAGAAGTGATATGAGAAGTAAATGTATGTCACCATTCGGAGAATATTGGTCCATCCATGGAATTATTCATGAAACTAATGATCCTTATTCACCTCAACAAAATGAGATTGTGGAATGTAAAAATCCAACGTTGAAGGAAATGATGAATGCCATGTTAACAAGCTCTGGTTTACCCCAGAACTTATGAGGGGAAACATTGTTTTCCGCCAACTACGTTTTGAACAAGTTACCTCACAAAAGATTGGACAAGACATCATATGAATTGTGAAAAGGTCACGTACCTTCCTATAAATATCTGAAAGTGTGGGGGTGTCCCATCAAAGTCATGGTTCTTAAACCTAACAGAGTTAGAATAGGAACCAAACCTATTGATTGTATATTCATTGGATATGCTCACAAAAGTAGCGCGTATCGATTCTTAGTACATAAATATGAGATTCCTGACATTAATCCAAATATGATAATTGAGTCAAGAAATATGACATTCTTTGAAGAGATATTTCCTTGTAAAGAAAAACAAAGAATATAGTCTCTCAAAATAACTATTGATACTGGTACATGTAGTGATCTAGTTAACTAAGAATCAGGTATACATGAAAATATTGAGGAAAATGAACCTAGACGTAGCAATAGAGAAATAACGTCTAAGTCATTTGGACCTAATTTTCTGACATATCTCTTAGAAAATGAGCCTCAAATTTATAAAGAAGTGATGTCTTCTTCAGAGGCACCTTTATGGAAAGAGGCTATTGTTGGGGCGGAAGTGGGACCCTTAGGGTCTGATCGGTGTCCCGCACAGTGAAAGTGGATCTAATCCATGGATATCTAGCATTGGTGTATTTTTAAAATACTTTATGGAAAACTACATTTCGTTACGAGTCCGTAGGAAAAAATGGGGACCAAATCAGAGTCCGAAAACTCCGGAACGGAGAAAATGAAGTTTCAGAGCTCATGAGTATTAACTCTCGGTGTGTGTTGCGACATGCATGCTTGGGAGTCGCGACGCCCAATCTGCGAAAGCCTGCATTCACGACGCCCAAGTGTTGGCGTCATGACGCTCGAAACTCTGAAAGTTAAGTGTCGCGACGCCGCCCTATGTAGAATGTTGGCAGTGAGCAAATTTGCCTTCAAATCAATTCTGAACACTTCCAATTTTCTCCAAATACTTCAATACACCTAAAATATAATTTCAACATCAAAACAAACCTCAACACATGTTATACAATAAACATACATGTATTCTAAATACATATATGCATTAGTCTAAATACATATATCCTTGTTGAGCAAGCCTATTCTCCTTTTGTTATGAAGCTAAGGAAGAAATAAATAAATAATTATAAGTTTACATAAATAAAATTTTATTTACAATTTACTAAAATTTTATTAGTTAAAAAATTACCTATTGAAATACACTCCAATTCCTTTCACAACTTGTGGCACTGCATGTTAGACTCAAGACATTTATGATAAATTTTTGTAAATTTGGAGTGGAAGCTCCAATTCCTTTCCCATTGCGTGTGTGCATGCATGTGTTTTATGTTTGTACACATTTATTTTCTTTTCACTACATATGGATGTGTATGTCTTATTTTTGTTATGTATTCCTTGGTATATAAGATGTAAACCCGGACATAAATTTCATAGCTGATTCTAAATGAACGGTCTGTACTGGGGATACAACTCCACGTACCATTGGAGATTGACAAGTCATATTGTGTCTTTACATTTTTTTGTGTGTGTTAAAACTGAAAAATCAAAAAATATATATATAAATTTAAAAAGACGAAAAATATTTGTGTGTCTTGTTCGAGCATGAAAAGCATGTGCATGTGATCGTGGTATGTAGGATTTATGGTTATGCATGAATAATATGCTTTTATTTTTCTTGATGCTCTATATGCATGAGTTTGTGTGATAAAAATACTTGGTATATCTTGTGCTTGCAACTCAAATACACCGTTTTATTTTGTCAAGGCTTGGTCGCATGTATGAGTTTTTGGACTAGTAATCTAATTTCTAACAAACTTTGTTCACTAAATAGTGTGATCTTTGACTAGATGACCTTGCTATCCCCTTGTAAAAGCAAAAGGAAATAAAAAAATAGGAAATTTACATGAGACTCAAATGCAAAAGAGCCAATGGGGCCAAATTTAAAATATAAGGGCAAAAACCTTTCACTCGAAAGAGTTGTTATTTATGAGCTCATGATAGTTATGGAGAAAATAACATAGCATGCAACCAATGTTACTTATTTTCAGGTCCTAGTGGTGATAGGTTTGAACATCTATTTTGTGGACTTGGTTTGTTAAGAGATGGATTTCTTTGGCTGTGTCCAGCTCATAAAATAAGGTCTTAAGCTTTGATTCGTTGTGCACTTATTTTTCACATAAGTACTTGATATGCTTTGGTGTTTATGTCATATACATAAGTGTTGTATTTAGCCAAATTTAAAATGATGTAGATTATTTCATGTCATAAATAGCAGAATAATGACTGGGTATCATTGTATTTGCTTGAAGTGTTGTTTCAGTAAGTTTTTGATAAAAAATAGTTTCCTCATTGTGTGCTTGTGTGTGCTCCTTCTCAATGCATTCCATTTATTTTGCATATCTATAGGTGTTTACTTCTCGTATTATTTTCAGCTAACTATGTGGGCCTGTTAGTGAGGGGCATTAAGTTCTGTTTGCATATACTCTTGCATGAGTTATCTCTTATTGTTTATCCTAGTACATTTCTCATTTGTCATTTCGTGATAAAAAAAATGGGAGAGTAGATTAAGGGAGAGTAGAATATCCATTTGATATCTTCGTTTTAAGGAGAGTTAAATATCTACTTGTACATGCATGAGTTTTATATCTGCTTAATTTAATTCTTGATAATCCCAATGCTTTTCACGGTATATTGTTGTTTGTGGATGTTTCAGGTAAGCAAGTATGTTGCTGAGGTGGCATTATTTTGAAGACTACTTGGTTAGGTGTTAGATCGAGTCATAATGTAATAAGTCATTGTTTTGATGGTTGACAGTTGATTATTTTTATTTTGGGTATATTTATTGGGTTCCTAGAACATGCCAAAGATCTTCTAAGTCATGATTTCATGTGAATACTCAAAGAAGTTGCGGAAAAACTTACATTGATCGGTTTCGTTGGATGTTGAAAGTTCAAAACTTTTGATGAAAAAGAAGATCTCCAGGCATTTTATTTGTGTTCCAAACTCTAGGGAGTAGTTTCCCTATCACCTTGTATGACTCCTTGAAGTGCTAGCTCACCTGAAATTTTGAAACAAAATTTCAAGAAGAGATGATGAAGGTCACGGTTTTGGTGTGTGAGAGAGAGAATTTTCAATTTTTCTGTTATGTAATTGATTTCCAAAATTCAATTACCATTTACCAAAAATCAAGTTGGTAAAATTTCATTCCAAAAATGACAAAGAGTGTTGGACTTTGGTTGAGTGAAAAACAAGCAAGCTTAGATTTACACTTAACCTTTAACCACTTCCATCACTAGTCAAACTAGTGATGTAAGTCAAGTGGGTCCCACCACTTGTAAATTCCGAATTTAAGTCGAACAATCCAACACGCGACTTCGCTCGGGCTCGGGTTCGTTTAATTCTGAATTAACGAATTTTTCATTGCGACATAATTAAATATAATTTAATTAAATAATTATGCCTAACAAAATTATTATTAAAGTCGCTTACGAATTAATCCTAAATTAATTCGTTAGCTCGAATTAAAATCTAATTTTAATTTCCCATTGAAATCTAATTTCAATTAATATATCCAATATATTCTTTAATCAATTAATTCCAAATTAATCGCTCTCTCTCTTCTAATCGAATTTTATTACAGATAAATTCTTGCCGTAATTAATCCTATATTAATTTTCTTTCTCTCATAATTAATCCTAGATTAATTCTGTTTGAGTCAAACGTCATCGGTGAATCTTGGGAAGTGACCCATGAGATCCCTGGATATGTTGGCAGTAAATCCGGTCGTCGGACTATCCGAACACGTGTGTACCCTGTACCACGTTCTTACCAATTTACAAGACATGGTTGGCTTCTATCAAAACACCGTGCCTACCAAATTCTCCAGAAATATTCTTTTAAGTAATACATAATCTATACCAGGCGTAGTATACTAAGTATTACGTATTACGATCCAACATCGGATGTCACATGCTTGGCCTGTGGCTGGAATTGTGTCTGCCCCGTACGAAGCATATATCAGATCACTAGCAACTAGTCTATTTAATCGGATAATCATGACCTTGTCATATTATCTCGATAGTTGCAACGTAATAGAGTACCAGTTCTGTATCCATTCGTGATCATCATCTCCATATGACTGAAGTGATACTTCCATCTTGACATCACACCCAATACACTACGATTCTCAATAAACTCAGAAGAGGCGTACACGGAACCTGTTAAAGGCCCGGACGACCAAAACCAAAGCGTATTGATTGTCGTAAGTATTAGCGATGCAAGTCTCAGGTTAAGACCAAATACACCTACCCTGATTCGGATTCCCATAGACACATAGTCATACTACCAATGAGATTCTGAAGGGTCTATCCAGAGCGAAGCTGTTCCCATACCATTGGTAAACAGAACCTCCTATTACACTTTATGAGTATCAAATACCCAAATATATGAGAACTATGTCGTTACGCTTCCATAACGCGCACAAGTGTAACACTAGTCCATTCCGCATTATCGATGTCCAGTCTCGATAATACTTCGACTAGGGATATTTAATGATTAAACCTTTCGTGGATTGATACTGTCTCATATCTTATTATTCCGAAACTAATCATAAGGACTTTTGTCATTTATATATTCAAGTAATCTAATTACAAAATGATAAAATAGCAATTTCCTTTGTCACGTAGTTAATTTGTACAAAAACCACAATGTCTTTTACAAACAGTGATGTTATGGGTCATAATTGTCCAACAATCTCCCACTTGGCCTATAGCCAGTCACTCAAGTATCTAACACCTGAACTATATACATGTCGCTCAAACTTTTGCTGAGAAATAACCTTCGTCAGCGGATCTGCAATGTTGTCATCTAGTGCGACCTTCTCGATCTTCTTATCGCCACGATGTATGATCTTACGAATCAGATGGAAACGTCGAAGTACATTCTTGGATCGTTGATGAGACCACGGTTCCTTAGCCTGCGCTATAGCCCCGTTATTGTCACAATATAAAGGAACATGCTCAGCTGCTAACGGAACTACTCCTAATCCAATTAGGAATTTACGGATCCAAACTGGCTCCTTTGCTGCCTCAGCTGCAGCGATATATTCCACTTCTATTATTGAATCGGCAACAGTCTCTTGCTTGGAAGATTTCCAGCTCACTGCTCCGTTGTTCAAACAAAATATGTACCCAGATTGCAAATTACAGTCGTCTTTATCGGTTTGGAAACTTACATCGGTAAACCTAGTTATCTCAAGTTCTCCATCTCTATAGACTAAGAAAATATCCTTAGTTCGTCTAAGATACTTAATGATGTTCTTAACCGCAACCCAGTGACCATCACCTGGATCGACCTGATAGCGACTACACATGCTCAAAGCATACGAGACATCAGGTCGCGTACATATAATGGCATACATGATCAATCCGACTATAGAAGCAAATAGGATCCAACTAATGTTGTCTCTCTCATCTTGAGTTTTAGGACACATGTCCTTAGATAGAGAGACGTCATGTGCCACTGGTAAGAGTCCCCTCTTAGACTGATCTATGTTGAATCTCTTCAACACTTTTTCAATGTACGAGCTCTGGGAGAGTCCAAACATCTTTCTAGATCTATCCCGGTAGATCCTTTTTCCCAGAATAAAAGCTGCTTCTCCCAGATCTTTCATGGAGAATTTTAATGAAAGCCAAGTTTTCACCAATTGTAGCATGGGAATGTCATTGCTAATAAGAAATACATCATCTATCTAAAGGACAATGAATGTCAGTGCACTCCCACTAACCTTCTTATATACACAAGGATCATCTTCGTTTTGAATGAAATCATATTCTTTTATGATCTCATCAAAACGTTGGTTCTAAGAACGCGATGCTTACTTCAATCCATAAATGGATCGATTTAACTTGCAGACCTTGTTTGCATGTTTTGGTACGATAAAATCGTTAGGCTAATGCATATAAACATCCTCCAAAAGGTTTCCGTTAAGGAAAGCGGTTTTGACGTCCATCTGTCATATTTCATAATCGAAATATGCAGCAATAATAAGCATTATCCGAATGGATTTAATCATGGCAACAAGTCAAAAAGTTTCATCGTAATCGACACCATGTCGTTGACGATACCCTTTCGCTACAAGCCTAGCTTTGTACGTTTGTATTTTCTCATCCATTTCGGTCTTCTTCTTGAAGACTCATTTACAACCAATAGGTTTTACGCCTTCTGGTGCATCAACCAGTGTCCAAAATTGGTTGGTATACATGGAATCCATTTTGGACTTCATGGCTTCTTGCCATAAAGCAAATCGATACCTTGTATCGTTTCCTCATACGTAGCCGGTTCGTTATCCTCAATAAGATTAATATATAAATGAGGTGAGATCAGAAAACCATACCTCTCAGGTTATTTTCTGACTCTCTCCGACCTACGCGGTTCTTGTGTATTAGAAGATTGTGGTACAGTCTCATCCTGATGAACTGTTCGTGTTCTGTTTGGGAATCGGTGCTAGGAATAGTATCATTCCGATTTTCATCGAGTTCTACTTTCCTCCCACTTACCACTGCATTTAGGAATTCCTTTTTGAGGAAAACCGCATGTAGAGAAACAAATACCTTGTTCTCTTGTGGGTGGTAGAAGTAATATACTTTGGTTTCCCTAGGCTAACCTATAAATAGGCACTTATCCGATTTGGGTTCTAGTTTGGTACCATCCAAACGTTTAACGTATGCCCAACAACCCCAAATCTTCAGGAATGAGAAACTTAGTTTCTTTCCTGTCCATATTTCATATGGATTCCGTTGTACAGACTTTGACGGAACCTTATTAAAAATAAGTATTGCATTGTTCAATGCATATCCCCAGAAGGAATTTGGTAGCTCAGTGCGACTCATTATAGACCTTACCATGTCCAACAAAGTTCAGTTTCTCCGTTCGAACACACCATTTAATTGAGGTGTTCCGGGAGGAGTCTACTGTGAAAGAATACCATACTCTTTCAAGTAATCGAGGAAACGCATTGCTCAAGTATTCTCCACCACGGTCCGACCGTAATGTTTTAATACTTTTGCCGGTCTGTTTTCTACTTCGTGTCGAAACTCTTTGAATTTCTCAAAGGTTTCTGACTTGTGTCTCATAAGATACACATAACTATAACGTGATGCATCATCCGTAAAGGTTACGAAGTATTCATATCCACCTCTAGCCTAGCTAGACATGGGCCCGCATACGTCACTATGAATGAGGGCTAACAGTTTGGTGGCACGTGCACCTTTACCGCAAAAAGGTGTTTTTTAGGCATTTTGCCTAATAAACAAGATTCACATACGTCATATGAATTTGGATCAAATCCGTCCAGGTATCCACTCTTCGAAAATGTGGATATACGAGACTTGTTAATGTGTCTCAGACAACAATCCACATATAAGTTTCATCTTTATTACTTAATTTAAGCATTTTGTTTGTCATGTTATATGTTTGAGATTGATTTATATTCAAAACATAAAGACCATTATTAACATCAGCACTACATATCTCAAAATCATTTTTATAAAAAAAAACACCATGTGTTTTTGAATACAAAAGTATACCCACATTAGGTTAAACAAGATACAAATATAATGTTTCTAGTCAAACTAGGTACATAATAGCATTTTGATAAATTAAGTACATGCCCCGAGGGCAGTTCCAAAATTTAGTTCCCAACAGCCAACACGACGACTCTAGCCCCATTTCTAACTTGAAGGTCGATCTCTCCTGAAGTCAGTCTCCTACTAATATGCAGATCCTGTACATCAGTACATATATGAGTACCACAACCACAACCACAACCAGAATCAAAAATTCAATTTTTAAAACTAGAAGTAGACATGTTTATTTCAATAACAAACATACCCGAAGCCGGAGCCTTCACTTCCTTCATGTGGGCCTTGTACTCACGGCAGTCACGCTTCCAGCGACCCCATTTTCCACACTGTAGGCAGACATCTTGGTATTTGTCTTTTGCCTTCCCAGAAGACTTTGATGATTTGGCCTTGCCCTTTCTCTTCTTCTTCTTCTTCACACCTCCAGTAGCCTTCGGCCAAGCCTTGGCACTCTGAGATGTCGAAGCGAAGTGTGCCTCGCGCTTCTTGCCCTTTAAAACCTCTTTTTCTACCTCTTTCAGCATTGCCATCAACTCTCCAAGAGTATTTTCTTGGTTCATTATATTATAGTTCATGATGAACCCGCTCCAGCTGTCAGGAATGGACTGTAAGATCAAATCTATAGAAGTCTCAGCCTCGAAGACTATGCCTAGCTGTCCCAGTTTCGATGTCAGCAATCATCTGTGATACATGGTGCTCAACAGATGTACCATCTGACATGCGAGAGCGAAAGAACTTCTTCTGCAATTTATACCTCTACGATATAAGGTTAGATCGATTAAGGTCCCTTAATTTCAACATCATTTCGTAGGGATCCAATCCCTTGTTAAATTGTGGGGTCATTGCAGCAAGCATACCCGAAGCCGGAGCCTTCACTTCCTTCATGTGGGCCTTGTACTCACGGCAGTCACGCTTCCAGCGACCCCATTTTCCACACTATAGGCAGACATCTTGGTATTTGTCTTTTGCCTTCCCAGAAGACTTTGATGATTTGGCCTTGCCCTTTCTCTTCTTCTTCTTCTTCACACCTCTAGTAGCCTTCGGCCAAGCCTTGGCACTCTGAGATGTCGAAGCGAAGTGTGCCTCGCGCTTCTTGCCCTTTAAAACCTCTTTTTCTACCTCTTTCAGCATTGCCATCAACTCTCCAAGAGTATTTTCTTGGTTCATTATATTATAGTTCATGATGAACCCGCTCCAGCTGTCAGGAAGTGACTGTAAGATCAAATCTATAGAAGTCTCAGCCTCGAAGACTATGCCTAGCTGTCCCAGTTTCGATGTCAGCAATCATCTGTGATACATGGTGCTCAACAGATGTACCATCTGACATGCGAGAGCGAAAGAACTTCTTCTGCAATTTATACCTCTACGATATAAGGTTAGATCGATTAAGGTCCCTTAATTTCAACATCATTTCGTAGGGATCCAATCCCTTGTTAAATTGTGGGGTCATTGCAGCAAGCATGACAGATTGAGCAGTTGAGTTGTCATCACTGTAAGTCTTCCAAAGCTCAAGCTCAAGTAGCTGCTCAATCCTGGGCTTAGTCCCAAGAGGTCTCTCTATCGTATAGAGAAATTTCTCAGCCCCCACGACAATCCTGAGGTTCATATCCCAATCAGAAAATTTCGCACCATTAAAGACATTTTCGCCCATGATAATGTCCCTAATATTGACCTTTCCAGCCATCTTAATTGCAATAGTCTAACTATTCAATTAATGATTTTGGGTACAGTCCAACTGTTACAAAAAAATAATAAATTATTAGTCCAACTAATATAAATATATAAAATGATGAAAATAATTTGAAAGCGCGTATTTGGCAAGTATTTGAACGAAATTGTAAATTCAATACTGGCCTCCCAGTATTTTTCGGCGAGCCTCTAACCCTATGTTGAGTACTCGGGAAACCTAGTTTCCTAGTGGGCTAGGATCTCGTTAAATAACACACAACCTTGAATTTGGCCAACAAGTTATATGATATTTAACTAGGTAGATCTCTAAGATCAATTGGATCACATCCAATTCCTAGATTCGGTAGGTGGACCTCCAAGTCCGAAACATATATATAATATATATGTCAATATATCCAATATATTTCCTAACCTTTTCCTCTAAATCAACTAAGCCTTGGCTTTGGCTCAACAAGCTTAATGATTCCAGTTAAGCGCGACCTATTGACAGTGGGAAAGCTTCGTAATCCATGTCGATGAACAAGAAGTGACCTTGACTTTGGCCAACAAGTCACAACTTGCCCAAGACATGCGATATGGAACAAAGCTTTCATGGTTCAAACACATCCGTGATGGACATTGATCTTGACTTTGGCCAACAAACCAATGCCAATCTTGGATCTTGAGAGAGAACCACTCAATGGAAGGAAATCGCTTAATATTGTATTGATGGTTTTTCGCGTAAATTGACAACCAATTTATTATCTTTGATTAGGTCTCATCATACACCCTTAAGCATGCATTCTAAAAGTATAATAAGGCACAAAATAAATAAAAACGATATGCGGATGGATATTTAACAAATTATTCCTAGAAAAAATCTCTCCATTTCCTCTCCCCGGTTAGCACTATTCTAACTTCTAACCAATTACATAATACAATAAAGAAACCTCATTAACATTGAGGGGAATTAGTGAGAAGAGAAATACAAAAAGTCAAGAGATAAAAGGTTGGACACGTAGGTCCAATTTAATAAATTCTAAATTTATTACAACAATTTCCAAAATTACCCTCACCCTTCTAATATCCATCCGATATACATTATTCATACAATACATCCATGTATTCGCACAAAGCATATTATTCAATCAATCTAATCCAATTAATTAATCTTTGAATTAATGACCATCCAATGTTCAAACAATGATTTGATTTGCGCGAGTCTAACTCGTTTAAGAATAAGTACTCAAAGTATATATTTTTGAATTATATCGAACTACAATTTTAAATCAAATTTATGTTGTATTCAATACTAATTCTAATTTAATTCCAAATTAAATAATTACACTTATTTTAGTGTCTTTTAGACTTAGATTCTAAATCCAACCTTAATGGGTCTCAAAGGCCCAATTAACATCCAATGTCGATTTAATTAAAGTCTAATGGGATTTTAATTAATTCTTAAGGCATGGGCTTTGGCAATTATGGATCCAATCCAAGATGCCAATGCCCAATTAAGGAATCACCCTATTTTCCATAAAATTAATTTTGGCCCATTGGCCCAATTATTATATTTGAACTTTATGGAATGGTTTTAGGCCCAATTTGGATCCAATCCAATTTTCATAAACCAAGCTTGGCACAACCAAGCCCATTAAGCCCAAATACAACAATATTAGCCCAATTCAAAATTTAAGACTAATTTTAATTAATAAAAAATTTCAAATTTCACATTAATTTTAATTAAAGTGTATTAGCCATAATTAATTAGTTAAACTAATATTTCAAAAACACCAATTAAACTAATTAATCATGCTTTAATTAATCAACTTATGTCCAACACAAATTGAAGCAAAGTCAATCAATTCCATGCTTCTTAACTCACAACAATATGGCACAATTTATATCCAATTTTGATTTCAATCTAATTAAATCAACAATCAATATACTCATTATGCATTAAACACATCCAATGGTCTAAAATCAAAAAATCACCATGAAAAAATTAGGGTCAAGTTTCGGCTATAGCAAGGAATTTAGGGAAAATTTATCCAATCAATTTTTCTCAAATTTTAAGATGCATAAATCTAATTCATCATCATCCAAGCTCATCCAAACAATTAATTTGAAGAAATCATGCTCAAAACATAAAAACCCCAAATTAAAGTATATAAACCCTAAATTCATTTCATGCTTAGAAAAGGCCCTGATACCATTGTTGGGTTCCTAGAACATGCCAAAGATCTTCTAAGTCATGATTTCATGTGAATACTCAAAGAAGTTGCGGAAAAACTTACATTGATTGGTTTCGTTGGATGTTGAAAGTTCAAAACTTACATTGAGTAGTTTCCCTATCACCTTGTATGACTCCTTGAAGTGCTAGCACACCTGAAATTTTGAAACAAAATTTCAAGAAGAGATGATGAAGGTCACGGTTTTGGTGTGTGTGAGAGAGAATTTTCAATTTTTCTGTTATGGAATTGATTTCCAAAATTCAATTACCATTTACCAAAAATCAAGTTGGTAAAATTTCATTCCACAAATAACAAAGAGTGTTGGACTTTGGTTGAGTGAAAAACAAGGAAGCTTAGATTTACACTTAACCTTTAACCATTTCTATCACTAGTCAAACTAGTGATGTAAGTCAAGTGGGTCCCACCACTTGTAAATTCCGAATTTAAGTCGAACAATCAAACACGCGACTTCGCTCGGGCTCGGGTTCGTTTACATCCGAATTAACGAATTTTCCGTTGCGACATAATTAAATATAATTTAATTAAATAATTATGCCTAGCAAAACTATTATTAAAGTCGCTTACGAATTAATTCTAAATTAATTCGTTTGCCCGAATTAAAATCCAATTTTAATTTCGCATTGAAATCTATTTTCAATTAATATATCGAATATATTATTTAATTAATTAATTCCAAATTAATCGTTCTCTCCATTCTAATCGAATTTTATCCCAAATAAATTCTTACCGTAATTAATCCTAGATTAATTTTATTTCTCTCATAATTAATCCCAGATTAATCTGTTCGAGTCAAACGTCAACGGTGAATCTTTGGAAAGCGACCCATCAGATCCCTGGATATGTTGGCAGTAAATCCGGTCATCGGACTATCCGAACACGTGCGTACCCCGTACCTTGTTCTTACCGATTTACAAGACATGGTTGGCTTCTAGTAAAGCACCGTGTCTACCCAATTCTCCAAAAATATTCTTTTAAGGAATACATAATCTATACCAGGCGTAATATACTAAGTATTGCGTATTACGATCCAGTATCAGATGTCATATGCTAGGCCTGAGGCTGGAATTGTGTCTGCCCCGTACGAAGCATATATCAGATCACTAGCAACCAGTCTCTTTACTAGGATAATCAAGACCTTGTCATATTATCACGATAGTTGCAACATAATAGAGTACCAGTTATGTATCCCTGCATGATCATCATCTCCATATGACTGAAGTGATACTTCCATCTTGACATCACATCCAATACACTACGATTCTCAATAAACCCAGAAGAGGCTACACAGAACCTGTTAAAGCCCTGGACGAACAAAACCAAAGCGTATTGATTGTCGCAAGGATTAGCGATGCAAGTCTCAAGTTATGACCAAATACCCCTACCCTGATTCGGATTCCCATAGACACATAGTCATACTACCAATGGGATTCCGAGGGGTCTATCCAGAGCGAAGCTGTTCCCGTACCATCGGTAAACAGAACCTCCTATTACACTTGCATGAGTATCCAATACCCAAATATATGAGAACTATGTTGTTACGCTTCCATAACGTGCACAAGTGTAATACTAGCCTATTTCGCATTATCGATGTCCAGTCTCGATAATACTATGACTAGGGATATTTAATGATTAAACCTTTCATGGATTGATACTCTCTCGTATCTTATTAATCTGAAACTAATCATAAGGACTTTTATCATTTATATATTCAAGTAATCTAATTAAAAAAATGATAAAATAGTAATTTCCTTTGTCACATAGTTAATTTGTACAAAAACCACAATGTCTTTTACAAACAGTGATGCTATGGGTCATAATTGTCCAACACTATTACCGTAGTCTTTGTATTAGGTAGTGTTTTGTCACGGAATGCCAAAATGGGAGATTGTTAGTTTTATATTTTTATTGGCATTGTCCATGACAAAACAAGTTCAATTGAGTTGTAATAAGTCTTGAAGAACTTGGAGTAATTGTACGGTTGGCAAAGCTGGAGCATTTTCGTTACTTCTGTGTTCGTTGCAACGTTCGAACGTGTGGCATTAGTTGCAAGTTCTCTATTAGGTTCGAACAAAATATTCCAGAGAGAAAACGTTGGAGGAAGCATTCTAACAAAATATTCCATAGAGTAATCATTCGTGGTGTGTTCGAGTAGCTTCCGAATGAGACTTTCCAGTAGGCACGCGTTCATGGTGCATTCGAGTAAATGTTCGAATGCGACTGCGATCTGAATGTGTTTTTCAACCTTTTCACTTTGAAAAACCCTAAATCTTTGCCTTACCTATAAATATAACATGTAGCGACCTTCCCCAAGTGTTGAAACACAAATCCCTTGAGCCAAAATCTCTCAAAGCTTTCAACATTCTTTGATTCTACCTTGAAGACCTCTTTCATCTTCTTGTCCTCTTTGTTAATGGTGATAATCCTTCTTTGATAAACCTTCAACACAACATAACCCAAAATTCCTAATCCTTCAGAGTTCTTAAGGAGGAAGTTTGGTAGTCGGAGTTCCGGTGTTTAGAGTTGTAGAGACAATCCGATCAGAGACTTCAGAGGTTCTAAAGAAACCGTAGGTTACAGGCTTGAGGAGTTCCTTGAGTTCTTGCAGTCTAGAGGTACTTGAGTTGGTGGAGTCACCACCATAGGTCTTGACCATCGCTGTAAGTTTTTCTCTATATAGTAGATTGGGCTGGTTACCGAGATACCCGGAGTGGTTTTCTACTTGCACGAGTTTTCCACTTCGTCACCAAAATATGTGTTGATTTTGCATGATGTTTATTTATTTTCTGCATTTATATTTTGCACTAAATTAATATTTTAGGGTTATATTGTTATTGGTTGATATTGTAGTTGCCTGTTAGAATTTCATAGTTACAGTAATCAGGACTTGTCTTGATTATTGTGTTTAATTCCACATAGGGTCAGAACGTTGGATAAATTCGAACTTTCATAATCAATTGATCTTTATTTATTATGTAGTCTTTCATAAAGATGGCACAAAAGGAGAAACACTTGTCTTACCATTGGGGGCAGATCAGTATAACTTATAAACAATGGGGGCAAAATATCTTTCTCAAACTTTTCTAGTTCCCACATCTCACTATCTAAAATGTTTTTCCACTCCCCTCTAGTTTTTTAAAGCGCAAGAGACCCCCAATAGTCTTTGCCCTTGCACTTGCCTACAATCTTCCTACCAATATCTTCTAATTTTACTCGCTCCTTGCTAGACCTATAAAAAAATGCAAACCACTCGAACAATAACCAACATTCCTCTTCAGAAAATTCTTTCATCTTAATAATGTCAATTGATTCCATCATATGTGCAACCGTCTCCTTGAGTGTAGTAACAAGAATTTTACTTCCACAAAGACCATTCTTTAAACAATGGTACAATGGTTCCCACTTATTAAAATCTTATGTCCAAAGCCCAACATCATCTAAGACAAGAAGAAACTTCTTTCCAACAATGCATCTATTTATCTGTTGAAGAAGAGACTTAAACTCACTTAAATCAGAAGCAGAACTATCTAGTAAACCTTCAATGATTGCTTTCGCAATCATAACTTCATCAAAAGTGTATGAGACACAAACCCATATTCTTCTTTCAAAACTTTTCACCACCGCACTAGCATTATAAGCAAGCTGAGCAAGTGTAGTCTTTCGAATACCTCCCATACCAATAACTGAGTTGACACACAGGTGTAGACACTGAATTTTTGCATATAAGTCCCGATGATAAGTCTCACATGGAGACACTACCTCTTTAAATTGTGGAAGTCACGGGAAACAGACGTCGGAAGGGAAGTGTCAAGAATTGACATTTTTGTTGGATTTAATTCGCTGGATTAGCTTCGGGTTTGCTTGTTGGACCTCTGTTTCAAAACACATCCTTAGCCCAAACCCACGCAAGACACACACCAAGCCCACACATCACCAAACCATACACCAAGACCACCAAACTGAGCCAAACCCATGACCAAATCACTCTAAACCATGCCCACTCACCTTCCAAATTAAAAAAAAACACATATTAAACACATGCATAAATCAAGCCAAATCCCCTTCCAAAATTAAAGAAATCTCATCAAATACTTTCCTAATCCACTTAAATTACATTCCCTAATTAAAAGATACAAATCAAATCGCATCCCTAAACTAAAAGAGAATAAATCAAATTAAATCAAATCACTTCCCTAATTAAAAGATTTTTCCTTATCGCATACTAATTAAAAATATCTCTCATTATTGTACAAATCTTTTTCCTTCTCAAACAAGGATAGCCCCCATCCCTTTGCCTATAAAAAGAACCCTTCACCAACACATTAAATCCCTAGCTCATTCTCGCAAAAAAACACAAAAAAAATACCTCTAGTCGAGACTCACAAAAATTAACAAACAAAAGAAATAAAACCATTCACGCCTAGCCACCTAAAACCCATTCACGCACCAGCCTTCTCCACGCCTAGCCACTTGCTCCCATCACGCCATTAGCCCCAACTCACGTAAACATTCAGCCACTCCACGCCACATGCCCGTTTGCTTCACGCCATTAGCCCTACTCACGCACCAGCCTCCTTCACAACACTCCACATGCCCCCAACAAGTTACTAGCCCATAACACAGTAAGCCTCATGCCCTTCAGCTCCTCAACAAAAACCGCATACATAAACCCCCCATATACTGCCCAGTTATGCCGCATATCACTGCCCGAAACCGTACACATAAATCCCCACTGTCCAGTCCCAAAACAACCCTTTAACTACCGTGAAAACAGTCCCTAAATTGCCCAATCCACCACCACAAACCACCCCAAAAACTACCCCCAAAACAGTCCAAAACCGCAGCCCAAACCAGTCCAAATAACCTGCAAAATAGTTCTTAAGTTGCCTTAAAATAGTGACCAGAAAATACAGCGAAAACAGCAGTGAAATAGAGTGAAAACAGAAGCTCAAATAGTGAAACAGTGAGGAAAACCGTTGGATTAGTGAACCGGAAGAGTTGCGGAGCATCAACCCTTCCGACAGCTGTGTAACGCACTTTCGAGAGACGAAAAAAGAGGTTAGACCTGAGGACACCTTAAAATGGATTGATGCATGATGTGAATTCCGGATGAACGGAATGCGTGTTCTCTTTTGTGGTATATCAGATGGAAACTCGGACGTAAATTTCGTAGCCGATTCCGAATGGATGGTATTGCAGTTTGCACTTGGGATACAATGCCACGTACTACTTAAGAGACACACGTATTTCGTTTAATCCAATCTTGTATTTGAGCATGATGTAGTTAGTAGATTATTTATTTATTTAGAATGATTTAATCTAGTAAGTTATTTATTTATCTAAGCATGATTTAGCCTAGAATATTGTTTATTTTAAGTATGACTTATTATTTCCTTATGCATGACTTAATACTTTGATTTTACATTAGGAGTTTAGTTTACGTTTTGTTTGAGTAGTTATTTATTTGTTTTTGTGTTTGATGATTCGACATGCTCGTTGTGTGATATTATATGTTTGCCGTTATAATGACTTATTTTTAAAGCATGCGAACTTAGTCATATGATTTATTTTGATGAATGCAGACTAGATCTAAGTTACCTTTGAGCATACATGTTGAGTAGATTCGGTTAATTTATTTCACATATCATATCATTACAAGTGACATAAGTAAAGGACCATTCCGAACCCAACGGTTTGAGGTCTTCCCTTGTAAGGGGTGAGTGAGACCTTAAATCATATTTTTCCAGTTCACACCGGGTGGCGACTCCATGTTATTTCTCCGGTTTAGTTCCCCCGCGGGCTATTCTGTACTCCCAACTAGGCCGCGAGCCTAGAACAATGTCTTCGATTTATGTGTCCTACAGTCTAGCGACTCCACTGGGGATAGAGATCGGCCCCGAAATACTGCCTTGTAGTGATTGTGATTTGTGCTTTAGTTAACCGTGTCTATAGTGGGTTGAAAGGGGTTTAATCGAAGGCATTATTAAGGCTAGGTGATGGTTTGGTGTCTTCCTTCATTCACTACCTTTCTATAAGGAAAAGCTGTGAAGGCACCTAAATAATCATTACCCGCAGCTTGTTGTGACAGACTAATTTGGAGGACTTGTTGTTTATTCCTGTCACCAAGGCGATAAGAGCCTAAGAGTCTTGGGTATTTAAGAGAGTTCGCTTCACCCTCCCTCTTTGAATCTACAATAGGAAATCCATTTGACATTTAGTCACACACCATAACTCGTTGGCACGTACCTTAAGGTATAAAAAAGATACACTCACTTGGTCGCTCGAACCCTTGAGTAGGGAGTCCTAGTTGTGGGCAATCCTTCGTCAGCGAGAGCCTTTGTCCGCACTCCCGTAAAACCACATGTGAACCTTAGTCGTAGAACTAGTAGAAATTATTTCTTTATGCTTGCGTTTGGGACCATCGTCATTTGGATCGAGTTGGACTTTTTGTCAAGAGATGTGAACTTGTTGGGCCATTTAAACTAGGACGAGTTTAGGTCCTTTGACAATTGGGCCAAAAGCTTCTAAAATATCGATGGGCCATTTTATGTTTGAGCCTCTTATCATTTGAAGTTGTTTAGCCATGTTATCGCAAAAGTGTAAACTTGTTGGGCCTTTTCAACTGGGACAAGTTTGCACCGCGCAATAGTATGATGGAATGATTTGGAATGATAATGGGCCGACTTATATATTCCATACATTGTACGCACCTCATACATCTCATGCATACATGCATCATGTCAACCCTTCTGTCTTAAAAGCCATCATAGATATACGTTGGGTTAGGAAAAAGAAGACTTGTCAAAAAAGAGTTTAGCAAACATGGATATCGGGAAAAGGAAACCGAGGAACAGAAAATTGTACGGTAATGATAGAATTACCATGGTGGGCCCAAAAAAAAAGTAAGAAAAAAAAAGAAAAAAAGAGAAAAAGAAAAAAAAAAGATTGTTAAGCATGAGTCCGATGATGAAATTGTTTGCTTTATGGTGAAACCTTAGAAACGATAAGTGCGAGATGTACTCTCATCCGATATTTTGAGTAGTTGATCTTGACTAGACTCGCGAGCACCTAATTAGAGGATCTTAGCAGTGGAAGCCTGAGTAGTCGGCGAGATGACTATTTGAAGAGATGGCGGATCAGTGAATGACCGTTTGCCTGGATTTCCATCCTGGTTTACTTATGCCACGATATATGATATGGTTGGGAACAAAGAAAAAGTCTCTACAATGAAAAGAAAAGAAAATATACCACCTATAACCGATAAGCGTGAAGCTACCTATGGGCGAGTATTAAGACCACCATGAGGAGAAATGCTACCTTAAGGGGTAGGTGTGTCAAAGAAAGAAAAAAAAAAAGAAAAGAGAAAAAAAAGAAAGAAAGTTCAAAATGAAAAGAAAGAGACCAAAGAAAAAAGAAGAAGAATACCATATCATGTTGAATATGACGAAGTAATCACAGAGTGTGATCCAGACATCTAGGTTGGTTAGACCCATTGATCCGATTCTCCGAGACAAAATCATCAAGTTGGCTTACTTAAGGATTAAGCTGTGAAAGGGCCTTGGCACACACACACTATGAGTCTAGTTTAGATCACGCACTTAAACGGTCGGATTTGAGTATATTAAGTACTTTGAAGGTTCTTTGGTTTCGACGCGAAGCATCCGTTGAGGACGAAAATGTGTTTATCTATCAGGACTATCCCATGAGAGGCAATACAACATGTTGATATGTGACATCACATCAGAATCAATCTTAAAAATGGATCATGGGGTGAGGCCCGCATTAGTATTAGTCTGGGGACGAGGCCCACATCGGTATTAGTCTGGGGGTGAGGCCCGCATCAGTATCAGTTTTGGGGATGAGTCCTAGGGTCAAGGCCCGTATCAGTATCAGTTTTGGGGATGAGTCCCAGGGTTAAGGCCCACATCAGTATCAGCTTGGGGATGAGTCCCAAGGTCGAGGCCCACATCAGCATCAGTCTAGGGGCGAGACCCACATCAGCATCATTCTTGGGGATGAGTCCCAAGGTCGAGGCCCAGATCAGTATCAGCTTAGGGATGAGTCCCAGGGTCGAGGCCCATATCAGCATCAGTTTGGGGCGAGGCCCACATCAGTATCAGTTTTAGGGCGAGGCCCACATAAGTATTAGTGTGGGGGCGAGGCCCGCATCAGTATCAGTTTGAGGGCGAGGCCCACATCAATATCAGTTTGGGGGCGAGGCCCACATCAGCACTCCGGGTATGGAGACACACATCATTAGAACTTCGGGTATGAAGATACACATCATCAGCACTCCGGGTATGGAGACACACATCATCAGCACTCTAGGTATGGAGATACACATCATCAGCACTCCGGGTATGCATATACACAATATCAGCACTCCAGGTATGAAGATACACATCATCATCACTCCGGGTATGGAGACACATCCACATCAGTATCAGTTTGGGGGCGAGGCCCACATCAGCATCATCATCAGTTTTGGGGATGAGTCCCAGGGTCGAGGCCCCCATCATCAGTAGTTTTGGAACGTCACATCACATGATCTACTTTGACCTAGTGCAAGAAGTGAATAACAGAAAGCTAATCCAAGACTGGGGGCAACCATTCAACCTCCCCGCGAATAAGGGATTTATCCAGAACTTCAGCAATAAGACTAAAGGAAACTGAGCAGTCACTGATGAGTGGTAAATCTATCATTATTTCCCACTCATTTAACTTAATATTTTATATAGTTTCTTGATTTTTGTAAATATTTTGATGTGTTTTGTGTTATTTTGTAGATAAATAAAGTTTCAGGACATTCTAGAGGTGATTTGGAGCAAAACAGTGAAAATTGGTAAAAAGGGTATTTCGGTAATTTGGCCGCGTCGCGACGCGCAAACCCTTGGCGTCGCGACTTCTAACGTGCGCCGAGTGCTGCTAATGTGTGCCGGGTCAACAGGTCAGAATTTTAAAAGTTGACTTTGCTAACGTGCGCCGTGCCACGTGTCACCATCACAGCCGATCTGCTAACGTGCGCCTACCACGTGTCATCATCCTAAGATGCTGACAATCATCATTTATGCTAACGTACACCATGCCACGTGTCATCATCTCAAAAGATCGGCTAAAATGCACCTCCTGCCACGTGTTAAAAATCTATGGTGCCGGCAGAATGCGTGTGACACGTGTCACCTTCTCATTGGACCGAATTGTTGGTAAATCACATTCTGCCATGTGTCAAGCTCTCATTGGACCACTCTCACCACGTGCCATGTGTCATCATTTGATTGTGTCGACAGAATGCGTGTGGTCAAAATGCGTTGACCGAAAATGCATTCCAGCGTTGCGACGCTAAGAGCTTTGGCGTCGCGACGTCGGCACCAAATTTTGCCTATAAATTCGGCTCTTCTTCACTTCATTTGGTGTGCTTTCCTTGGGATTTTTTCCCTGATTTCATATGAAGCATCAAGTTTTGTAATAATAAAATTATGTATTTTTATTTTTAGTTTTTGTTACAGCTTTTTATTTATTTACTTTATGTTTTGTAGTTAAATTTCCGCTGGGGTAAAAGGTGAAACCTTTAATATAATTATCTAGCTAAATTTCACTTAACTATAATTTATAAATTATAATTTAACCGGATTAATTAATGTCAGACTTTATTACCACCTATATGGTTGGGTTAAATATAAATTACTTTACCGCATATATGACTGGTCTTTATGTGACAGATAATTATCGCCTATATGGCTGATGTAGATGGACTAAATGGATTACCGCCTATATGGCTGGTTTTAATTGTTTAACATTATTACTTCCTGAGAAAGCAGAACATAAAATAATTTATATATTATAATAAGTGAGATTCTTAGATAAGAAATATTAAATGTGGATCCTCTAACCCCAGTATTTTATTTTATTCTAGGGAAATGATGAAACACAATATTACTAGGTTTAATAATTGATTTAACTATTTATTGGGTGATTCTTTAGTTTGTTTATTGAGTCTTAAGCTTAATGCTTCTTGTTGTCTGATCACCAATAAGATTGATTTGGTAAACTTAAAATGAACTAGACATAGGGATTTTAGGTTTCAGCCTTAGATTCAATAGCCCACGATCTTCCTTGAGGATTGATAACCCTTTAATAGATTTCCTTACAGGATAGACATAAACCTGTCGGGCGAGGGTAGCATAATTGGAACTTAATCTTAATGAATCTAGGTAATTTGGTTGACATATACATATGGTTCAATTGGGTTATACTAGGTATTTGCGTCTGACCATCGACAGAGGCTTTTGCATATTTTCGTGTTCCAGGTTAGCTAACTGATTTATTACACATAAATAAGAAAATCAATTCATCTTTATAATAATATTGCGTGGAGTCACAACCCTAGATCTTTGAGTCTTTTCTTTTTATTTTCCTTAGTATTTTCTTTTGAGTCTGTTTTTATTTTATTTTGCAAAACCACATTCAACCAACCAAAAGTAATCAATTCCCTTCTCCCTTTAATTAGATACCTGTAAATAAATAGTATTGATAATTAATAACAACAATAGGAATTAAGTCCTCGTGGGATCGATATTTTTATACTACTTGAATGATACGTGCACTTGCGTTATACGTGTGTGTTTACGTCGGTCAAGTTTTTGGCGTCGTTGCCGGGGACTTATTTTTCTTGAGTTATTAATTTTGAAGCTATCTAATTTACTTGTATCTAATTTTCTTTATTTTTATCTATAATTTTTATTTCTTTATTTTGTTTTCTTGTGATTGAAAAAATGGAACATTATTGGGAGATTGTGAGATCACGAGGTTTACTAGAAGATACACCCCAAATCTGGGAGCAACATTCCGGTTTTCTGAGGCCTGTTGTACAGCCTAACAACTATCACTGGATGTCAGAATCAAGCAATACTACATTTGCTAATCAGAATGAAATGGGGAGATGTGTAATTTGCGATGGTAACCACTCGAGTGATCAATGCATATACTTTTCAGAGTGGAAAAATTATCAGAATCATTCAAGGTATGAAGAACCATCATATTTTCCATCTTATCCATCATCTACCTACGATATTCATTAACAATCAGAACCATCAGAAGAAGATCAGATGATTGACACGCTCAAAGATTGGTTCAAGAAACGAGAAGAAGAGTTGGATACGATGCTTGAAACATACCAGAATCATCTCCAAAGTATTCAGAAACAATCAACATCTATTCAGAGGATGACATATCAAATGAGACAATTCACAGAAAACCAGAACTACATACCTCAAGAACCAGTTTCAGATGACACTGATGAAGCCTTCGAGTACCAATCAGTTCACAATGACACTTCAACAGAGGAGGAGGCTGAGTAGTATCAACAACCAGAGGTATCAGTTCAGGAGCCTGAACCGGCAAAGTCTCGATTTGATTTTTATTATTCTGACTCTGACGAGGATGAAGATGATCTATTTGTACCAACTGCACCAACAACGGAGGATCAAACTTTCAATCCTCAAAATGAAGATCTTGGAGCATGCTTTACCATGATGTTTGATGAAGATCTACCTGAACCATCCATTCCAGTCATATCAGAGGATGAAGAACTAATGTCAGAAACATCTTTACATCCTCAGGCAGATACTTATGGAGCATGCATTTCACAGATGACGGGTGAAGAGTTGAACGAGGAAATTTTAAAATTCATCTGTGAAAAAAAAGTGGAGCAAGAAACAGAGCAAATGAAGGAGCAACTGTCAGACCAAATTGAAAATCCAGAGCATTCAGGAGAAACATCACTATATCGGGGAGTACAAATCAAAGATATCACCCAAAAGCTTGACAGAATGAAACTTCCATTCCAAGTCAAGCACCATACGAGACCTTCTGATTTTCTTTCTTTAATTGCAGGAACCCTTGGATCAACAAGGAGCAAAAAGGTGGCACGAGCACTGAATGGGACAAAATTCTTTTTGTCACTTTACCGTTGGAATAGACCCTTCAAAAGTAACGCTCATGGGATTGTCATTAATCGGACATCCAAAACGACGCTGAAACCTCATTGACAGATGGATTTCAGTCACGTCTGACTGAAGACGAAAAGTTTAGCGCTAGTAGGGAGGCAACCCATGCAATTTGTTGTAATTTCTGTTTTTATATTTTGTGTATACATGTTGTAGAATTATTTATTTTTGTGTGTTATTTTTGTAGGGAAAAGCTCAACCAAAGCATAAGACAGAAGTAATGGTGCTTGGCAAAAATAAGAGATAATTCATTAGTGGTGGTTGAGTAAGGAATGGATTCTTGAGACGCATCCTAATGAATTTATACTAAGCGAGTGGCGTATTACCTACACAATTCTGTTACCTTAATTATTGCTTTGATTTTCTTTTCTGTTGTAATTATCTTTATTTTCATAGACAAAATCCATACTTTTTGACCTTTCATGATTCATTTTTTTATTTAGCTAACAAGTTTCATTTGGAAGATACTAGTGCTATTATTACTCACCCGTTTCAGGTACTATAAATTCAGCTCGTCATTGCACTTTGGAAGGCATCCTGATTTGAGAAAGAAATACATAAAAAAATGGAAGCCACTTCAAGAAGACGAGTTGAAAATATCTGTGTGTTTTACGGTAGTAGTGTTGGTACTAAACCATAATAAGTAGAGGCAACACAAGAATTGGGTCGAGTCTTAGCTGCAAGGGATATGCACTTAATATGTGGCGGAGGCAATCTTGGACTTATAGGGATCGTTTCAAAAGCTGTACAGGAAGGAGGCTGTCACGTTTTGGGAATCATCTGAAAACCCTTGGCAGAGGCAAATCTTATTGGATCATCAAATGGGGAAGAGCTAATCGTGCCAGGTATGTCGGAACGATTGGTAGAAATGATTAACTGTGCTGATGCTTTTATCGCTTTGCCAGGTGGCTTGGGAACATTTGAGGAAATTTTTATAGTGCTATCTTGGGCGAACCTAAACATACACCAGAAACCGCTTGGACTGTACAACGTTGATGGATTTTATGATTTTCTTTGTTTGTTTCTTGATGATGCCCGGAGAAATGGGTTCGTGTCAAAACCTTTGAAATAACTCCTCTATACTGCCAGAACTGCTCCGGATCTAATAGACCAACTCTTAGCCTATGAACCACAAGTTGACCCTATCCTTTCAAAGATAAATTGGTCCGAGGAAAATCATGGTAAGAGGCGTCGAATTAATCTGGATCTTAACCTTTAATTCCCTATAGAATTTCAGCTAACCAGGTATTATCTTCTAAACTCTTCTTCTACTATTTAAGACATTGGGGTCAATGTCTCATTTAGGTTTGGGGGAGGAAATTAGTTTATTAGTATCTTGTTTTTAGTTTGTGTGTTATTTTTATTTTTAGTCCAAAATTTTTCGAAAAATACAAAAAAATTGAAAAATTGTCAAAAATTACAAAAAAAATTTTCGTTTTTGTATTTTTATTTTGACTAAAAAGGTGAGATTGGTAAGAGATGGCTGAGTAAGGAGTTTTCACTCCTGAGACGTATCTTAAACCATTTTTGAAACAAGTTAATTTTTGTTTATTTCCTTTTGAATTATTTAATTTGTGAATTCTCCATAATAATGACTAAAATGGATCTTCATATACTCAGTTGGCAGGTATTATCAATATGCATAGTAATATACGGACATGAGTTATAATTGAAAAGTTTGTAATATTCAGTACTTTAGTTTAATTGGGGGAAACATCTCAAAAAGAAATGGAGTGAAAAAAAATCTGAGATCCGACTGGTTTGGGAGTCACTGGCCCAAAGCTCGCTACATGGATCAAAGATGCTGTAAAAATATATATATCTGAAGTCTGAGTAATTAAGTCCGTAGGGGTGTCTTAACACCTGGTGCCCTAAAGTCAACTGGTTTGGGAGCCACCGACCCAAAGCTCGCTACATAGATGGAAGATATTGTATATAAATAAAAAATAAAAATCAAAGAAAAAATCAGAAAAATTATTCCATTGCTGCAAAAAGGTGTGAATTTCGATAAAACTTTAGGACAAAAATATTACTCTCTTATCAACTGCACTTATGACTGTTGTGGGCAAAAATGAGTTGTTTAATATTTTGTTGGTTGTGTATATGGAGAACGGTAAATATAATCGGAGAATTTACTTATTCGTTAATTTAGAATGAAACGAAACAACTAGTAACTTGGAGTAGAAGTTTCACCTGATTAGTCACTAACTTCTTTATTCTCTTTTCGCTTGTCTTTTTGCTTTTGTGTGCATTAGTTTTACTTTCTTTTTACTTTTGTAAAATGTTTGTGGGTATCATTGTTGTATACCCTCACGATACTACAACTCGTCCACTAGGGACACCTAGCGGTTAAAGGCTTGTTGCATACGCTAAATGCAACTGTGATCCCTACGAAAGTGGCTTAGATAAATTTTATTATGTTATTTTATTCTATGTTTTGCTCGAGGACTAGCAAAATGTTAGGTTTGGGGGTGTGATGAGTGGTAATCTATCACTATTTCCCACTCATTTAACTTAATATTTTGTATAGTTTCTTGAGTTTTGTGAATATTTTGATGTGTTTTGTGTTATTTTGTAGATAAATAAAGTTTCATGACATTCTGAAGGTGATTTGGAGCAAAACAGTGAAAATTGGTAAAAAGGGTATTTCGGTAATTTGGCTGGGTCGCGACGCGCAAACACTTGGCGTCGCGACTCCTAACATGCGCCGAGTGCTACTAACGTGCACCGGGTCAACATGTCAGAATTTGAAAAGTTGACTTTGCTAACGTGCACCGTGCCACGTGTCACCATCACAACCAATCTGCTAACGTGCGCCTGTCACGTGTCATCATCCTAAGATGCCGACAATCATCATCTACTCTAACGTGCACCATGCCACGTGTCATCATCTTAGAAGATCAGCTAAAATATGCCTCCTGCCACGTGTCAAAAATCTATGGTGCCGAAAGAATGCGCGTGACACGTGTCACCTTCTCATTGAACCGAATTATTGGCAAATCATATTCTGCCACGTGTCAAGCACTCATTGGACCACTCTCACCGCGTGCTACGTGTCATCATTTGATTGTGCCGATAGAATGCGCGTGGTTAAAATGTGTTGACCGAAAACGCGTGCCAGCGTCGCGACGCTAAGAGCTTTGGCGTCGCGACGTCGGCACCAAATTTTGCCTATAAATTTGACTTTTCTTCACTTCATTTGGTGTGTTTCCTTGAGATTTTTTCCCTGATTTCATAGGAAGCATCTAGTTTTGTAATAATAAAATTATGTATTTTTATTTTTAGTTTTTATTACAGCTTTTTATTTATTTACATTATGTTTTGTAGTTAAATTTCCGCGGGGAAAAAGGTGAAACCTTTAATATAATTATCTAGGTAAATCTCACTTAGCTATAATTTATAAATTATAATTTAACCGGATTAATTAATGTCAGACTTTATTACCGCCTATATGGTCGGGTTAAATATAAATTCCTTTATCGCCTATATGGCTTGTCTTTATGTGACTGATAATTACCGCCTATATGGTTTGTGTAGTTAGACTAAATGGATTACCGCCTATATGGCTGGTTTTAATTGTTTAACATTATTATTCATGAGAAAGGAGAAAATAAAATAATTTACATATTATAATAAGTGAGATTCCTAGATAAGAAATATTAAATGTGGATCCTCTAACCCCGACATTTTATTTTATTCAATGGAAATGATGAAACACAATATTACTAGGTTTAATAATTGATTTATTTATCTATTGGGTGATTATTTAGTTTGTTTATTGAGTCTTAAGCTTAATGCTTCTTGTTGTCTGATCACCAATAAGATTGATTTGGTAAACTTAAAATGAACTAGACATAGGGATTTTAGGTTTCAGCCTTAGATTCAATAGCCCACGATCTTCCTTGAGGATAAATAACCCTTTAATAGATTTCCTTACAGGATAGACATATACATGTCGGGCGGGGGTGGCCATAATTGGAACTTAATCTTAATGAATCCATGTAATTTGGTTGACATAGACATATGGTTCAATTGGATTATACTGGGTATTTCCATCTGACCATCGACAGAGGCTTTTGCATATTTTCGTGTTCCAGGTTAGCTAACTGATTTATTACACATAAATAAGAAAATCAATTTCATTTATAATAGTATTGTGTGGAGTCACAACCCTAAATCTTTGAGTCTTTTCTTTTATTTTCCTTAGTATTTCTTTTGAGTCTGTTTTTATTTTATTTTACAAAACCACATTCAACCAACGAAAAGCAATCAATTCCATTCTCTCTTTAATTAGATACCAATAAATAAAGAGTATCAATATATAATAACAACAGTAGGAATTAAGTCCTCGTGGGATCGATATTTTTATACTACTTGAACGATACGTGCGCTTGCGTTATACGTATGTGTTTATGCCGGTCAAGTTTTTGTCACCAAGAGAGAATCGAAAGAAAGGAACTATGAGCAGGCCCAGGGGGCGACAAAAGTCTTTTGCAGGAAAATGGCACTCCGAAAATGGAGCATGGTTCGGAAATGGACCACTATCACATCAGACGCCGAAAATGGCACTCTGAAAATGGAGCACGGTTCGGAAATGGACCACTATCACATCAGACGCCGAAAATGGCACTCCGAAAATGGAGCACAGTTTGGAAATGGACCACTATCACATCAGACACCGAAAATGGCACTCTGAAATTCGAGCACTGTTCAGAAATGGACCACTATCACATCAGACGCCGAAAATGGCATTCCGAAAATGGAGCACAGTTCGGAAATGGACCAAGGAAGGCCTAACCCATCGGAACATGAAACATATCTATGCATACATTCATACATATCACATACATGCAAATTTTGTTTTGTATTTGCAGGTTTGTAGTGGCAAAGACCATCTCATCAAGTAACGACTCAAAATGGACCACCTATCATCAAGTACCGGTTCCAAAATGAGCCACCTCTCATCAAGTAACGGTTAAAAAATGAGCCACATTCTCGCACAACACGGTTCTGAAATGGACCACAACACAAACCCTTGGCGTCGCGACTCCTAACGTGCGCCGAGTGCTACTAACGTGCGCCGGGTCAACAGGTCAGAATTTGAAAAGTTTACTTTGCTAACGTGAACTGTGCCAAGTGTCACTATCACAGCCGATCAGCTAACGTGCGCCTATCACGTGTCATCATCCTAAAATGCCAACAATCATAATCTACGCTAACGTGTGCCGTGCCATGTGTCATCATCTCAGAAGATCAGCTAAAATACGCCTTCTGCCACGTGTTAAAAATCTATGGTGCCGACAGAATGCTTGTGACACGAGTCACCTTCTCATTGGACCGAATTATTGGCAAATCACATTCTACCACGTGTCAAGCTCTCATTGGACCACTCTCACCGCGTGCCATGTGTCATCATTTGATTGTTCTGACAGAATGCACGTGGTCAAAATGCGTTGACTGAAAAAGAGTTCCAGCGTCGCGACGCTAAGAGATTTGGCGTCGCGACGTCGGCACCAAATTTTGCCTAAAATTTGACTCTTCTCAACTTTATTTGGTGTGCTTTCCTTGGGATTTTTTCCCTTATTTCATAGGAAGCATCTAGTTTTGTAATAATAAAATTATGTATTTTTATTTTTAGTTTTTATTACAGCTTTTTATTTATTTACTTTATGTTTTGTAGTTAAATTTTCACTGGGGTAAAAGGTGAAACCTTTAATATAATTATCTAGGTAAATCTCACTTAACTATAATTTATAAATTATAATTTAACCGGATTAATTAATGTCAGACTTTATTACCGCCTATATGGTCGGGTAAAATATAAATTACTTTACCGCCTATATGGCTGGTCTTTATGTGACAGATAATTACCGCCTATATGGCTGGTGTAGTTGGACTAAATGGATTACCACCTATATGGCTGGTTTTAATTGTTTAACATTATTAATTCCTGAGAAAGCAGAACATAAAATAATTTATATATTATAATAAGTGAGATTCCTAGATAAGAAATATTAAATGTTGATCCTCTAACCCCCAGCATTTATTTCATTATAGGGAAATGATGAAACACAATATTACTAGGCTTAATAATTGATTTAATTATTTTTTGGTGATTCTTTAGTTTCTTTATCGAGTCTTAAGCTTAATGCTTCTTGTTGTCTGATCACCAATAAGATTGATTTCGTAAACTTAAAATGAACTAGACATAGGGATTTTAGGCTTCAGCCTTACATTCAATAGCCCACGATCTTCGTTGAGGATAGATAACCCTTTAATAGATTTCCTTATAGGATAGACATATACCTGTCGGGCGGGGTAGCCATAATTGGAACTTAACCTTAATGAATCCAGGTAATTTGGTTGACATATACATATGGTTCAACTGGATTATACTGGAGATTTCCATCTGACCATCGACAGAGGCTTTTGCATATTTTCGTGTTCCAGGTTAGCTAACTGATTTATTACACATAAATAAGAAAATCAATTCATCTTTATAATAATATTGTGTGGAGTCACAACCCTAGATCTTTGAGTCTTTTCTTTTATTTTCCTTAGTATTTTCTTTTGAGTCTGTTTTTATTTTTTTTGCAAAACCACATTCAACCAACCAAAAGCAATCAATTCCCTTCTCCCTTTAATTAGATACCTATAAATAAAGAGTATCAATAGATAATAACAACAGTAGGAATTAAGTCCTCGTGGGATCGATATTTTTATACTACTTGAACGATACGTGCGCTTGCGTTATATGTGTGTGTTTATGCCGGTCAAGTTTTTTCACCAAGAGAGAATCGAAAGAAAGGAACTATGAGCAGGCCCAGGGGGCAACAAAAGACTTTTGCAGGAAAATGGCACTCCGAAAATGGAGCATGGTTTGGAAATGGACCACTATCACATCAGACGCCGAAAATGGCACTCTGAAAATGGAGCACGGTTCGGAAATGGACCACTATCACATCAGACGCCGAAAATGGCACTCCGAAAATGGAGCACGGTTCGGAAATGGACCACTATCACATCAGACATCGAAAATGGCACTCTGAAAATGGAGCACTGTTCGGAAATGGACCACTATCACATCAGACGCCGAAAATGGCATTCCGAAAATGGAGCACAGTTCGGAAATGGACCAAGGAAGGCCTAACCCATCGGAACCGGAAACATATCCATGCATACATTCATACATATCACATACATGCAATTTTTGTTTTGTATTCGCAGTTTTGTAGCGGCAAAGACCATCTCATCAAGTAACGATTCAAAAATGGACCACTTATCATCAAGGACCGGTTCCAAAATGAGCCACCTCTCATCAAGTAACGGTTAAAAAATGAGCCACATTCTCGCAAAACACGGTTCTGAAATGGACCACAACACAAACTCTTGGCTTCGTGACTCCTAACGTGCGTCGAGTGCTGCTAACGTGCGCCAGGTCAACAGGTTAGAATTTGAAAATTTTACTTTGCTAAAGTGCACTGTGCCAAGTGTTACTATCACAGCCGATCAGCTAACGTGCGCCTGTCACGTGTCATCATCCTAAAAAGCCGACAATCATAATCTACGCTAACGTGTGCCGTGCGACGTGTCATCATCTCAGAAGATCAGCTAAAATGCGCCTCCTGCCACGTGTCAAACATATATGGTGCCGACAGAATGCGTGTGACACGTGTCACCTTCTCATTGGACCGAATTATTGGCAAATCACATTCTACAACGTGTCAAGCTCTCATTGGACCACTCTCACCGCGTGCCACGTGTCATCATTTGATTGTTCCGACAGAATGCGCGTGGTCAAAACGCGTTGACCGAAAATGCATTCCAGCGTCGCGACGCTAAGAGATTTGGCGTCGCGACGTCGGTACCAAATTTTGCCTGAAAATTTGACTCTTCTTATCTTCATTTGGTGTGCTTTCCTTGGGATTTTTTCCCTTATTTCATAGGAAGCATCTAGTTTTGTAATAATAAAATTATGTATTTTTATTTTTAGTTTTTATTACTGCTTTTTATTTATTTACTTTATGTTTTGTAGTTAAATTTTCACTGGGGTAAAAGGTGAAACCTTTAATATAATTATCTAGGTAAATCTCACATAACTATAATTTATAAATTATAATTTAACCGGATTAATTAATGTCAGACTTTATTACGGCCTATATGGTCGGGTTAAATATAAATTACTTTACCGCCTATATGGCTGGTCTTTATGTGACAGATAATTACCGCCTATATGGCTGGTGTAGTTAGACTAAATGGATTACCGCCTATATGGCTGGTTTTAATTGTTTAACATTATTAATTCCTGAGAAAGCAGAACATAAAATAATTTATATATTATAATAATTGAGATTCCTAGATAAGAAATATTAAATATTGATCCTCTAACCCCAGCAATTATTTTATTCTAGGGAAATGATGAAACATAATATTACTAGGCTTAATAATTGATTTAATTATTTATTGGGTGATTCTTTAGTTTCTTTATCGAGTCTTAAGCTTAATGCTTCTTGTTGTCTGATCACCAATAAAATTGATATGGTAAACTTAAAATGAACTAGACATAGGGATTTTAGTTTCAGCCTTACATTCAATAGCCCATGATCTTCCTTGAGGATAGATAACCCTTTAATAGATTTCCTTACAGGATAGACATATACCTGTCGGGCGGGCGTAGCCATAATTGGAACTTAATCTTAATGAACCCAAGTAATTTGGTTGACATAGAGATATGGTTCAATTGGGTTATACTAGTATTTGCGTCAGACCATCGACATAGGCTTTTGCATATTTTCGTGTTCCAGGTTAGCTAACTGATTTATTACACATAAATAAGAAAATCAATTCATCTTTATAACAGTATTGTGTGGAGTCAAAACCCTAGATCTTTGAGTCTTTTCTTTTATTTTCCTTAGTATTGTCTTTTGAGTCTGTTTTTATTTTATTTTGCAAAACCACATTCAACCAACCAAAAGTAATCAATTCCATTCTCCCTTTAATTAGATACCTATAAATAAATAGTATCAATAATTAATAACAACAGTAGGAATTAAGTCCTCGTGGGATCGATATTTTTATACTACTTGAACGATACGTGCGCTTGCGTTATACGTGTGTGTTTACGCCGGTCAAGTTTTTGTCACCAAGAGAGAATCGACAGAAAGGAACTATGAGTACTCCCAGGGGGCGACAAAAGACTTTTGCAGGAAAATGGCACACCGAAAATGAAGCATGGTTCGGAAATGGACCACTATCACGTCAGACAATGAAAATGGCACTCTGAAAATGGAGCACAGTTTAGAAATGGACCACTATCACATCAGACGCCGAAAATGGCACTCTGAAAATGGAGCACGGATCGGAAATGGACCAATATCACATCAGACGCTGAAAATGGCACTCCGAAAATAGATCACGGTTCGGAAATGGACCACTATCACATCAGACTCCGAAAATAGAACTCTTAAAATGGAGCACTGTTCAGAAATGGACCACTATCACATCAGACGCCGAAAATGGCACTCCGAAAATGGAGCACAGTTCGGAAATGGACCAAGGAAGGCCTAACCCAATCGAAACAGGAAACATATCCTTGCATACAAGCATACATATCACATACATGCAATTTTTATTTTTTATTCGCAGGTTTGTAGCGGCATAGACCATCTCATCAAGTAACGATTCAAAAATGGACCACCTCTCATCAAGTACCTGTTCCAAAATGGGCCACCTCTCATCAAGTAACGGTTCAAAAATGAGCCACATTCTCGTACAACACGGTTCTGAAATGGACCACAACACAAACCATTGGCGTCGAGACTCCTAACATGCGCCGAGTGCTGCTAACGTGCGCCAGGTCAACAGGTCAGAATTTGAAAAGTTGAATTTGCTAACGTGCACTGTGCCACGTGTCACCATCACAATCGATCTACTAACGTGTGCCTGTCACGTGTCATCATCCTAAGATGCCGACAATCATCATCTACGCTAACGTGCATCGTGCCACGTGTCATCATCTCAGAAGATCATCTAAAATGCGCCTCTTGCCATGTGTCAAAAATCTATGGTGCCTACAGAATGCGCATGACACGTGTCACCTTCTAATTTTACCGAGTTATTGGCAAATCACATTCTGCCACGTGTCAACCTCTCATTGGACCACTCTCACGACGTGCCATGTGTCATCATTTAATTATGCCGACAGAATGCGCGTGGTCAAAACACGTTGACTGAAAATGCGTTCCAGAGTCGCAACGCTAAGAGCTTTGGCGTCGCTATGTCGGCACCAGATTTTGCCTATAAATTTGATTATTCTTCACTTCATTTGGTGTGCTTTCCTTGGGAATTTTTCCCTGATTTCCTAGGAAGCATCTAGTTTTGTAATAATAAAATTATGTATTTTTATTTTTAGTTTTTATTACAGCTTTTTATTTATTTACTTTATGTTTTGTAGTTAAATTTCCGCTGGGGTAAAAGGTGAAAGCTTTAATATAATTATCTAGGTAAATCTCACTTAACTATAATTTAAAAATTATAATTTAACTGGATTCATTAAAGTAAGACTTTATTACCGCCTATATGGTTGGGTTAAATATAAATTACTTTACCGCATAAATGGCTGGTCTTTATAAGACAGATAATTACGGCCTATATGGCTGGTGTGGTTGGACTAAATGGATTACAGCCTATATGGCTGGTTTTAATTGTTTAACATTATTAATCCCTGAGAAAGCAGAACATAAAATAATTTATATATTATAATAAGTGAGATTCCTAGATAAGAAATATTAAATGTTGATCCTCTAACCCCGACATTTTATTTTATTCTATGGAAATGATGAAACACAATATTACTTGGTTTAATAATTGATTTATTTATTTATTGGGTGATTCTTTAGTTTGTTTATTGAGTCTTAAGCTTAATGCTTCTTGTTGTTTGATTACTAATAAGATTGATTTGGTAAACTTAAAATTAACTAGACATAGGGATTTTAGGTTTCAGCCTTACATTAAATAGCCCACGATCTTCCTTGATGATAGATAACCCTTTAATAGATTTCCTTACAGGATAGACATATACCTGTCAGGCGGGGGTAGCCATAATTGGAACTTAATCTTAATGAATCCAGGTAATTTAGTTGACATAGACATATGGTTCAATTGGGTATATACTGGGTATTTGCGTCTGACCATCGACTGAGGCTTTTGCATATTTTCGTGTTCCAGGTTAGCTAACTGATTTATTACATATAAATAAGAAAATCAATTCATCTTTATAATAATATTGTGTGGAGTCACAACCCTAGATCTTGGAGTCTTTTCTTTTATTTTCCTTAGTATTTTCTTTTGAGTCTGTTTTTATTTTATTTTGCAAAACCACATTCAACCAACCAAAAGCAATTAATTCCCTTCTCCCTTTAATTAGATACCTGTAAATAAATAGTATCAATAATTAATAACAACAGTAGGAATTAAGTCCTGGTGGGATCGATATTTTTATACTAGATGAACGATACGTGCGCTTGCGTTATACATGTGTGTTTACTGTTGGTATGTATGCCCTAGAGCTACATGTGAAGTAAACAGTTTCTTGTGTTAAGAAATAAAATGATGCATTATCATTTATCAAATTGTTTGTTTAATTTTCTCATATTATATATCTTCATAAATACCGTAGATTACTTATGTACCTTCAGACTTGGTGTATGAGTGTCATGCATCAGAGGATTTAAGTCTGAAGTTAGTAATCTTAAATAGTCCATAGAGAGCAAACAAACCGGGTACATTGTTTGTGGTTTATCTATAGCTGCGGTCCATTCTATATTTAGATGGCGATCTTAATCCAGATCGTCCATGTAGAGACATGAGAATAGAGGCACCTTATATGATGTGATCATATAGGACTGGACCTAGATAGAAATGACATTCTTATAATATCCGTTAAACAAAGAAAGTCATTTCGATCTACTTGATTGTCATATATGGATTGATCTTAATCCTGAGTGTACTACGAACTCCTGCATGGCGGGATATGTCCTTTGATTTACAAAGGTGAGGTTGGTGTAGCAATCCCAACCAATAACTACGTACTTTGGGGGCATAGTCTGTTATGTAGATGGGAACGTTTTACATAGACATGGAATTCACTCCTGCTTACGAGAAGTAGATGAGTATCTCTCTTCAGGGTTGATTCGGTACTTGAACGATTTGAGCGCTCAAGTCTTTCTATTACGAATAGAAAGATTAATATTCATAACAGTTATGAATAAATCGTTCATTAGAGAATCAATGGTACTTAAGGTAAATATAATTAGGGGGTATAACGGACATTGTGACCCGGCTCTAATTACGAGATATTTGTGAAGGATAATTCGTATGCAATGACTATATCGGTGGACACCGACTTGGTTAGGCTTAATATTTCATCTACGGCAATGAGAGTGCAACTTCAGATTTTTAGTGAAATAATTCGAAGTTAATAATCCAGAATATTTAATTAAGAGCTTAATTAGTATTTCGAGATTATTGGAGCTCGGAACCGTAGGTCCACTTGGTCCCCGTGCTAGCTCGATTTACTTAGCGGAGCTAATATATTGGATGGTCCAATTATATACTCACAAAGAATAAATATTGTTAATATGATTAATAATATTAATTACATCACACTTGAGACTTTATATTAAAAGTTAATATAAAGTATTAATAATTATATGATAATATTAAATTAGAACATTAAATTATATATAATATAATTTAATAAGGCTAAGAATTATTACCAAGGTAGAATCCTTACTGGATAAGGAATAGGATTTGTTTGTTTAAGAAACAAAATCAAATCCTAAATACCCCTTGGCCGAAATTACCCTATATGATAAGGAGTAGGATCTGTTTATTTTGGAAACAAAATCAAATCCTAATTCCCTAGCCATGGCCGAAATTCATGTATGATAATGGGTAGGGTTTGTTTATTTTTGAAGCAAAATCAAATTAATATTTCTTACCTTGGCCGAATTTTATAGGGGTTGGGAGACTAGTGGTTGATTTATTTTATGAAACAAATCATCCACAAGTATAAAAGAAAAATTATGATTTAATTTTTCAGATCTAAGCATTAGAAACCCTAGCCTCCATCTCTTCTTCAAGCTCTTAAAAGTTGAGAAAGTGAATTGAAGAACCTGAAATTAATTCGGTGTGTGATCTTAATCTCTAAACCGTTTGGAGATTAATTTGTGAGTGTAGCCCACACTACCATCCATTTGTAACGAGACATAGCTCGGAAGACATTGTGACATTGGAAAAACCCTTTTCCCCTTCATCTACAAGTCACGGCAGTGGGAAAAATAAAACCCCACTGCCGCACGCCCAAAGCCAATTTTGAGGCTCGGTTTTGTTTGATTTTAATTCGGGTTTTTGGGAAACACTTTGGGGTAATTTTAGGGCTATGTTAGGATTGATTTTAACAGAAAAATCAGATCTGAAATCACACAGCAGTTCACGTAAAAACTGAACTGATTTGGGTACTGTTCGCGCGTGTAACGGGTGCAAAACAGTCTGCTATTTCACTACAGTTCAAGGGGCTGTTCGGGGACATTCCGGGGCTGAAATCTTGAACAAAACAGAAGCAAAATTTCAATACACGCACTGGTGTGGTTCGGCCAAAGCAAAGGGAGAGCAGAAAAATTTTTCAAGTTCGGTCCATGAGCCTTACCGCTTCCGCTGCGCGAGGGAAGGCGTTCCCTACATTTACGCCGGTCAAGTTTTTGTCACCAAGAGAGAATCGACAGAAAGGAACTATGAGCAGGCCCAGGGGGTGACAAAAGACTTTGGCAGGAAAATGGCACTCCGAAAATGAAGCATGGCTCAGAAATGGACCACTATCACATCAGACGCCGAAAATGGCACTCTGAAAATGGAGCACGGTTCGGAAATAGACCAATATCACATCAGACGCCGAAAATGGCACTCCGAAAATGGAGCACGGTTCGAAAATGGACCACTATCACATCAGACGCCGAAAATGGCACTCTAAAAATGGAGCACTATTCTGAAAAGGACCAGTATCACATCAGATGCCGAAAATGGCACTCCGAAAATACAGCACAGTTCGGAAATGGACCAAGGAAGGCCTAACCCATCGGAACAGGAAACATATCCATGCATACATGCGTACATATCACATACATGCAATTTTTGTTTTGTATTCGCAGGTTTGTAGCGGCAAAGACCATCTCATCAGGTAACGATTCAAAAATGAACCACCTCTCATCAAGTACCGGTTCTAAAATGGGCCACCTCTCATCAAGTAACGGTTCAAAAATGAGCCCATTCTCGCACAACACGGTTCTGAAATGGACTACAACAAAAACCCTTGGCGTCGAGACTCCTAACATACGCCGAGTGCTGCTAACGTGCGCCGGGTCAACAGGTCAGAATTTGAAAAGTTGACTTTGCTAATGTGCACCGTGCCTTGTGTCACCATCACAGCCGATCTGCTAACGTGCGTTTGCCACGTGTCATCATCCTGAGATGCCGACAATCATCATCTACGCTAACGTTCGTCATGCCACGTGTCATCATCTCAGAAGATCAGCTAAAATGTGCCTCATGCCATGTGTCAAAAATCTATGGTGCCGACAGAATGCGCGTGACAAGTGTCACATTCTCATTGGATCGAATTATTAGCAAATCACATTCTTCCACGTGTCAAGCTTTCATTGGACCACTCTCACCGTGTGCCATGTGTCATCATTTGATTGTGCCGACAGAATGCGCGTGGTCAAAATGCATTGAAAGAAAACGTGTTCCAGCATCGCGACGCTAAGAGCTTTGGCGTCACGACGTCAGCACCAAATTTTGCCTATAAATTCGGCTCTTCTTCACTTCATTTGGTGTGCTTTCCTTGGGATTTTTTCCCTGATTTCATAGGAAGCATCTAGTTTTGTAATAATAAAATTATGTATTTTTATTTTTAGTTTTTATTACAGCTTTTTATTTATTTACATTATGTTTTGTAGTTAAATTTCCGCTGGGGTAAAATGTGAAACCTTTAATATAATTATCTAGGTAAATCTCACTTAACTATAATTTATAAATTATAATTTAACAGGATTAATTAATGTCAGACTTTATTACCGCCTATATTGCCAGGTTAATTATAAATTACTTTACCTCCTATATGGCTGGTCTTTATGTGACAGATAATTACCGCATATATGGCTTGTGTAGTTGGACTAAATGGAATACCGCCTATATGGATGGTTTTAATTGCTTAACATTATTAATTCCTGAGAAAGCAGAACATAAAATAATTTATATATTATAATAAGTGAGATTCCTAGATAAGAAATATTAAATGTGGATCCTCTAACCCCATTATTTTATTTTATTCTAGGGAAATGAGGAAACATAATATTACTAGGCTTAATAACTGATTTAATTATTTATTGGGTGATTATTTAGTTTGTTTATTTGGTCTTAAGCTTAATGCTTCTTGTTGTCTGATCACCAATAAGATTGATTTGGTAAACTTTAAATGAACTAGACATAGGGATTTTAGGTTTCAGCCTTAGATTCAATAGCCCACGATCTTCCTTGATGATAGATAACCCTTTAATATATTTCCTTACAGGATAGACATATACATGTCGGGCGGGGGTAGCCATAATTGGAACATAATCTTAATGAATCCATGTAATTTGGTTGACATAGACATATGGTTCAATTGGATTATACTGGGTATTTGCGTCTGACCATCGACATAGGCTTTTGCATATTTTCGTGTTCCAGGTTAGCTAACTGATTTATTACACATAAATAAGAAAATCAATTCATCTTTATAATAATATTGTGTGGAGTCACAACCCTAGATCTTTGAGTCTTTTCTTTTATTTTCCTTAGTATTTTCTTTTGAGTCTGTTTTTATTTTATTTTGCAAAACCACATTCAACCAACCAAAAGCAATCAATTCCCTTGTCCCTTTAATTAGATACATGTAAATAAATAGTATCAATAATTAATAACAACAGTAGGAATTAAGTCCTGGTGGGATCGATATTTTTATACTACTTGAACCTCATGTGCGCTTGCGTTATACGTGTGTGTTTACGTAGGTCAATTTTTTGTCACCAAGAGAGAATCGACAGAAAGGAACTATGAGCAGGCCTAGGACGACAAAAGACTTTTGCAGGAAAATTGCACTCCGAAAATGGAGCATGGTTCGGAAATGGACCACTATCACATCAGACGCCGAAAATGGCACTCCGAAAATGGAGCACGGTTCAGAAATGGACCACTATCACATCAGACGCTGAAAATGGCACTCCGAAAATAGAGCACGATTCGGAAATGGACCACTATCATATCAGACGTCGAAAATGGCACTCTGAAAATGGAGCACGGTTCCGAAATGGACCACTATCACATCAGACGTCGAAAATGGAACTCCGAAAATGGAGCACAGTTCAGAAATGGACCAAGGAAGGCCTAACCCATCGGAACATGAAACATATCCATGCATACATATCACATACATGCAATTTTTGTTTTGTATTTGTAGGTTTGTAGCGGCAAAGACCATCTCATCAGGTAACGATTCAAAAATGGACCACCTCTCATCAAGTACCGGTTCCAAAATGGGCCACCTCTCGTCAAGTAACGGTTCAAAAATGAGCCACATTCTCCCGCAACACGGTTCGGAAATGGACCGCAACAGATGCCAAAAATGGCGCTCCAAAATGGAGCACACACAGCCGATGCTGAAAATAGTGCTCGAAAATGGAGCATACACATCAGATGCCGAAAATGGCGCTCCAAAATGGAGCACACATAGCAGATGCTGAAAATGGCGCTCCAAAATGGAGCACACACAGCAGATGCCGAAAATGGCGCTCCAAAATGGAGCACACACAACAGATGCCGAAAATAGCGCTCTAAAATGGAGCACACACAGCAAATGCCGAAAATGGCACTCCAAAATGGATCACACACAACAGATGCCGAAAATGGTGCTCCAAAATGGAGCACACACATCAGACGCCGAAAATGGCTCTCCGAAAATGGAGCATAGTTCGAGAATGGACAACCACCAGTGACGCCTTAAAATGAGGTTTGCCGGAAATGGCGCTCCAAAAATGGAGCACAGTTCAAAAATCTCAACCTAGTAACAATTCAGAAATGGACCAACTCTCATCAGTTGAGTCGGTAGTGATTCCTAGTGATCGCAGCATCTTGCAGGGATGAACCTTGGGGGCGAAGCGCCTTACCACCATGTCAACTCAGTTCGAAGCAACATGCAAGTCATGTGGCAGCTGGCGAGCCAGGTAAGTAAAAATGCATTGCAAAACTTTGATAGGAATGTCATTGTCACATACTGCACAAGTCCCCTCAAAGTGGGGGCGACTATAGACATTGCATTTTTGCATATAAGTCCTGATGATGAGTCTCACTTGGAGACACTACCTCTTTAAATTGTGGAAGTCGCAGGAAACGGACGTCGGAAGGGAAGAGTCAAGAATTGACATTTTTGTTGGATTTAATTCACTGGATTAGCTTCGGGTTCGAAACACATCCTTAGCCCAAACCCCCGCAAGACACACACCAAGCCCACACATCACCAAACCATACACCAAGCCCACCAAATTGAGCCAAACCCACGCCCAAATCACTCTAAGCCACGCCCACTCACCTTCCAAATTAACAAAAACACATATTAAACACATGCATAAATCAAGCCAAATCCCCTTCCAAAATTAAAGAAATCTCATCAAATACTTTCCTAATCCACTTAAATTACATTCCCTAATTAAAAGATACAAATCAAATCATATCCCTAAACTAAAAGAGAATAAATCAAATTAAATAAAATCATTTCCCTAATTAAAAGATTTTTCCTTATCACATACTAATTAAAAATATCTCCCATTAATGCACAAATCCTTTTCATTCTCAAACAAGGATAGTCCCCATCCCTTTGCGTATAAAAAGAACCCTTAACCAACACAATAAACCCCTAGCTCATTCTCACAAAAAACATAAAGAAAATACCCCTAGCCGAGACTCACAAAAATTAACAAACAAAAGAAATAAAACCATTCACGCCTAGCCACCTAAAACCCACTCACGCACCAGCCTCCTCCACGCCTAGCCACCTGCTCCCTTCACACCATTAGCCCCAACTCACGCAAACATTCAGCCACTCCACGCCACATGCCCCTTTGCTTCACGCCATTAGCCTCACTCATGCACCAGCCTCCTTCACAACATGCCACCTGCCCCCAACACGTTACTAGCCCATAACACCGTAAGCCACCTGCCCTTCAGCTCCTCAACAAAAACCACACACATAAACCCCCACTGTCCAGTCCCAAAATAGCCATTTAACTACCGTGAGAACAGTCCCTAAATTGCCCAGTCCACCACCATAAACCACCCCAAAAACTGCCCCTAAAAAAGTCCAAAAACCACAGCCCAAACCAGTCCAAATAACCTTTAAAACAATCCCTAAGTTGCCTTAATATAGTGACCAGAAAATACAGTGAAAATTGCAGTGAAATGGAGTGAAAACAGCAGCCCCAACAGTGAAACAGCGAGGAAAAACATTGGATTAGTGAACCAAAAGAGTTGCGGAGCATCAACCCTTCCGACGGTCTTGTAACGCGCTTTCAAGAGACGACAAAAGAGGTTAGACCTGAGGGCACCTTTTTATTTATTATCTTCCATTTTTATTTATTTTAATACTTTATTTCGCATGACTGTTATGGATTGATGCATGATGTGAATTTCGGATGAACGGAATGCGTGTTCTCTTTTATGGTATATCGGATGGAAACTAGGACGTAAATTCTGTAGCCGATTCCGAATGGACTGTATTGCGGTTTGCACTCGGGATACAATGTCACGTACTACTTAAGAGACACACGTATTTCGTTTCATCCAATCTTGTATTTGAGCATGATGTAGTTAGTAGATTATTTATTTATATAGCAAGAATTAATCTAGTAGGTTATTTTTTTATCTAAGTATGATTTAGCCTAGAATATTGTTTATTTTTAAGTATGACTATATTATTTCTTTATGCATGATTTAATACTTTGATCTTGCATTAGGAGTTTAATTTACGTTTTGTTTGAGTAGTTATTTATTCGTTCTTTGTGTTTGATGATTCGACATGCTCGTTGTGTGATATTATATGCTTGTCGTTATAATGACTTATTTTTAAAGCATGCGAACTTAGTTATAGGATTTATTTTGATGAATGCGGACTAGAACTAAGTTACCTTTGAGCATACATTTTGAGTAGATTCGGTTAGTTTATTGCACAAATTATATCATTACAAGTGACATAAGTAAGGGACCATTCTGAACCCAACAGTTTGAGGTCTTCCCTTGCGAGGGGTGAGTGAGGCCTTAAATCACATTTTCCCGGTTCACACCGGGTGGCGACTCCATGTTATTTATCCGGTTTAGTTCCCCCGCGGGTTATTTCGTACTCCTAACTAGGCCGCGAGCCTAAAATAGCATCGCCGATTTCTGTGTCCTACAACAGGCCATGTTAATCAAAGCATTCTTCTCCATTGCTCGACCGTGTATTTCATTAACATCAACAAAGGACACACTCTTCACTCGCTGAGACTCTTCATCAGCAACACCCTTAATGACACTAAAATTAAACATGTCTTTTAATTTTGCAATATCATCTAGATTTTCATTAATATCTTTGATCTTAACAGCAATGTCGCGGCGCAAACCAACTTTCTTGAAACACAAGTGATCGCGATTTTCACACGTTACGTAAGCGCACATATAGCTCAAGTAGTATAAAAGTTATCGATCCTACTAGAACTTGTTACCTATGTTACTAATTATTAAGACTAATAACCTATGAGTATCTAATTAAAATTAAATATGAACTAAGGCTAAAGCAAATAAATATAACTATGATAATTTCCAAAGCCAATCAATGAGAAGAAGACATCTATGGTTGTGAGTTCACTCAGTATTCTTCTAAAGATGAATTGGTATTCCTATACTCGTGTAATATATTGGTTTATTAACTTGGAACACTAAGATATCCACAAACCTCTTTCGATGGTCATGTGAAAATATTCAAAGTAATTTAATTAACTATATTTCTATGTCAACTAATTAACCTTAAATTTATTAAGATCAAGTTCCAATTAGGATTACACCCGCCTTACATATATATTTCTATCCTGTAGAGAAATCCCTAAGATAAGATCTTGTGAAACTGAATCTAAGGTTAAACCTAAAATCCCTTTGTGAAGTTCATATAAGTTTATCACATAAATCCTATTGGTGATCAAGCAACAAGAAATGTTAAGAACAAGATTCAATAAATAAACCAAAACATCATATAAAATATAAGAAAATCAATTTATAAGTTCACAAATATTGGGTTTAATCACAACCTCAGATTAAAGGTTTAGTTCCTACAAATGCTTAAAACCTCTAAATAGATATTCAATGATAAACAAAACATCAGAGATGTAAAATGAAGAAGAAACTCTATCGAGATCGCCAGTCCTTCACTCAATGCTGATAAGTTTCGGTGTTGTGTTATTTGATATGTTTTGTCTTTCTCTCAAAAATCTGTTTAGAGGTTGTAAAATTAGGTTATGAGACTCTCTTTTTGGTTTTGGGACGACTTGTTGCATATATAGGAGGTCCGAGGGGGGTATTTCCTACTTAAAAATCGGGGTCTTGGACAAACTGGATCTGCAAACCGCGTTGCGACGCATGTGAGCATGCGTCGCAATGCGTACCTTAATTTCACTGACGCGTCGTGACGCGCCACCTTCAATACTCTCTGCCTCATTATTTTAACTAGTGCACATCTCGACACGTAATCCAGCATCGGAACGTGCATTTTGACTCTGAATTTGGCCTAATTAACTTCGCATTTTGCTATTTTCATCCCTAGTTGATTCCGTTGAGTCTCGATGTTATTTTTACCTACAAAACGAACCCAAAACACATCAAAGTACTCATAAAACTCAAGATAACCCACAGAACATCAAGTCATAGGAGCGGGAAATATAGGAATATTAACCGCTCATCACACCCTCAATTTTAATATTTTGCTAGTCATCAACAAGTAAAAATTTAAAAAAAATGAAACAATTTAACCTAAGCCACTTTCGTAGGGATCACGATTGCATTTAGTGTATGCAACAAGCCTTTAAACCCCTAGGTGGCCCTAGTGATCAAGTTGTAGTCTCGTGAGGGCTTACATCGATGATGCCCACAACCGGCATTCAACACACACATGCAATCACACAAATGATGAAATAAATATATATATATATATATATATATTTATATATATATAATAAAATCGTCTTAGGAGTTACATATAGTATTGTCCTCAGAGATTGCTTAGTAACGAAACCCAAGAACCTTCAAAGTACCCAACACCACTCAAATCCAAATTATTGAATAAATTATCTAAGTCAGACTCACAGTGTGTGTATAAAGGTCTAATCATAGCTCGATCCTTAGGTAAGTTAATTCAGTGATTTCGTCTCAAAAATTGGGATCTGATAGGTTAAACCAACCTAGATATCTAAAAAATGCTCTGTATATGCCTTTTTTTTCTCAGTATGGTATAATTTTTCTCTTTTTTTCTCATTTCATTCATTTTTTTAACACACCTACCATTTAAAGTAGCATTTCTCCTCATGGTGGTCCTAACACTCGCCCATGGGTAGATTCACGCTTATCGGTTATAGGTGGTTTAATTTTTTTTCCAACATCTTTCTTTCAGTAATTTTTTTCTCTTTTTTTCTTTTTTTTCAATCATACCATACATCATCACACTAGCAAACTAAGACAGACATCTAGGCAAACGATCATTCATCATTATATAATTTTTCCAACTAGTCACTTTGCAAACCACCTAGATTCTTACTGCTAAAAATCTATTGTTAAGATAACGAAGCCCAAGAGAGCTTCTGAAGACAAATGCCACCACTACAGAAAAATCAAGCACTGGAAGAGGAATTATCTAGACTAACTGTCCCAAATCAGGAAAGAAAGAGCATCGACATCAGGTACTTTTATTTTTCCTGTTATTGATATCTTCTGAGCTTGTGAAACTGTCAAAACTAGTTAGATTTTAGATTCTGCTTGTCTTGTTCACATTTGTAATTTGTTGCAGGTGCTGAAGAAAAGTAGACGGTTGAAATCTGGAAAGATGCAGTTGTATTTTGGGAGTGGTGACTATCTGTATGCGGTTGCAGTGGGATTATGCGAGATTCTCTTACCTAGTGGGAGACTTTTGTTATATGATTGCTATGTTGTACAAGGATGCATAGAAATATTATATCACCTTTTGTATTAGATACAGAGGGATATCATGTAATATTAAGAATTGTTCCTTGTATTTATATGATAGAAATAATATTCAAATCCTTGAGTGTCCAAATGAGCATGGTCATTAAATATTGCATACTTCTCGAGATATTTTGAATACTAGGATTAATAAACATAAACTATCTGAAATAAATAATACCGAACTTTGGCATATGAGGTTAGGTCATATAGGCGTGAGACGCCTAACCCAGTTGGTTAGGAATGATTTGATTCAGGATCTCACCATTGAACCCTATCCAACTTGTGAATCTTGCACTTAGGGTAAAATGACCAAAGCTTCATTTTCAGGTGTGGGACATGGAGCCACTGACTTATTGGAACTCATATATTTTGATAAATGTGGTCTCATTAGTCAGACTACTCATAGTGATTTTCATTTTTTGTTACTTTTACCGAAGATATGTCACGGTATAGTTATGTTTATTTGATGAAACATAAATCGAAAATATTTGAAAATTTTAAAGAATTCTGAAATGAAGTAGAAAAAAAATTGGGCAATATATTAAATGTCTTCAATCGGATCGAGGTGGTGAATATATGAGTGGTGAGTTCATTGATTATTTAAAGGAGTATGAGACTCTCGCTCAATATAATCCTCAAGGTACTCCACAACACAATATAGTGTTAGAGAGGAGAAATCAGACATTATTGGATATGGTCCGATCTATGTTAAGTTTTACAGATTTACTCTATTACTTATGGGGTTATGCTCTTTTAACTGCCACTCATCTTTTGAATAAGATTCCTTCTAAAGGTTTTCCTACGACTCCGTATGAGATATGGACCGGTAGGAAATCGAATCTTAATTATGTTAGGGTTTGGGGTTGTCCTGCATACATCAGAGTGGCTCAGCTGAATAAGCTCCTACCTCGAGGGTAAAAGTTCAGGTTTGTTGGATATCCTTCAAATACAAAAGGATATTTGTTTTATGATACAGAGCATCGAAATGTGTTCGTAGCTCACTTCGAAAAATTTGTAGAGATAAAATTTTTGTCTGAAGGAGGTAATCATAGACATATTGAACTTGATGAAGTACAACCTGAGACCATCGAACAACTAGAGGAACCTGAAGTTCAAGTATATAAAGAACCTTCATTACACACACTATGTATGTCATAAAAGGTATCTAGACCTCCTGAACGCTTATGCTTGATAAAAGAAATGAGTCTTGATATTCTTTTAGTATAGGAGACTGATCCTTATACCTATAGAAAACTGATATTGGATATCGACTCCATAAAGTGGCAAGAGGTCATGAAATCAGAGTTAGACTCTATGCATCAGAATCAAGTTTGGGACTTGGTTCAACTTCCTGCAAGAATTGTCTCTATCAGTTTTAAATGGGTTTACAAAAGGAAGTGTGGGCCTGATGGAAATGTTCAAAACCTTTAAGGCCCAACTGGTAGCTAAAGGTTACACGCAGCGACCTGGTGTCCCAAGTTATGATGATAAAGTCTATTAGGATTTTGTTGTCTATTGTTGTTTACCATGATTACAAGATTTGAAAGATGGATGTCAAAACGGTTTTTCTAAATGGATTTCCTGACGAAGAAATCTATATAGAATAGCCGAAAGGTTTTGTATCCAGTGAAAAATTGGGCATGGTATGTAAGCTTAAGAAGTCTATTTATGGACTTAAACAAGCTTCATGAAGTTGGAATCTTGATGATTTGATGAGATAATAAAATTGTCTAGTTTTCTCAAGAATTTGGAAGAATCCTGTGTGTATAAGAAGGCTAGTGGGAGTATGGTGGCATTTTTAGTTCTCTATGTTGATGACATCTTGATCATTGGGAATGATATCGAGATGATGTAAGGCGTTAAAGCTTACCTCTGTAAGAATTTCTCTTTGAAGGACCTGAGAGAAGCTTCTTATGTCTTAGGCATAAAACTCTATAGAGATAGAGAAATGAAGTTTATTTGGTTATCCCAATCAACATACTGTTGGACAATTATGACTCATAGCATCATTATTTGTAAAATACATTGTGGTTTTTGTACAAATTAACTATGTGACAAAGGAAATTGTTATTTTATCATTTTGTAATTAGATTACTTTAATATATAAATGATAAAAGTCCTTATGATTAGTTCCGGATTAATAAGATATGAGACAGTATCAATCCACGTAAGTTTTAATCATTAAATATCCATAGTCTTAGTATTATCGAGACTGGATATCGATAATGCGGAATAGACTAGTATTGCACTTGTGCGCGTTATGGAAGTGTAACGGCATAGTTATCAGATATTTGGGTATTGGATACTCATGCAAGTGCAATAGGAGGTTCTGTTTACCGATGGTATGGGAACAGCTTCGCTCTGGATAGACCCCTCGGAATCCCATTGGTAGTATGACTATGTGTCTATGGGAATCTGAATCAGGGTAGGTGTATTTGGTATTAACCTGAGACTTGCGTCGCTAATACTTGTGACAATCAATACGCTTTGGTTTTGGTCATCCGGGGCTTTAACAGGTTCTGAGTACACCTCTTCTGGGTTTATTGAGAATCGTAGTATATTGGGTGTGATGTCAAGATGGAAGTGTCACTTCAGTCATTTGGAGATGATGATCACGTAGGGATACAAATTTGGTACTCGAATATGTTGCAACTATCGGGATAATATGACAAGGTCATGATTATCCGATTAAAGAGACTAGTTGCTAGTGATCCGATATATGCTTCGTACGGGGCAGACACAATTCCAGCCCCAAGCCTAGCATGTGACATCCGATACTGGATCATAATACGCAATACTTAGTATACTACGCTTGATAAAGGTTATATATTCTTTGTTGAATATTTCTGGAGAATTGGGTAGGCACGATGCTTTGCTAGAAGCCAACCATGTCTTGTAAATTGGTAAGAACGTGGTATGGGGTACGCACGTGTTCGGAAAGTCTGACAACTAGATTTACTGCCAACATATCTAGGGATCTCTTGGGTCGTTTCCCAAAGATTCACCGATGATACTTGACTCGAATAGAATTAATCTAGGATTAATTATAAGAGAGTGAAAACTAATCTGGGATTAATTACGGTAAGAATTTATCTTGGATAAAATTCAATTAGAAGAGAGAGAGAGAGCGTGATTAATTTTGAATTATTCGATTAAATAATATATTGGATATATTAATTGAAATTAGATTTCAAAGCAGAATTAAAATTGGATTTTAATTCGGGCGAATGAATTAATTTAGAATTAATTCGCGAGTGACTTTCGTAATAATTTTGCGAGGCACTATTATTTAATTAAATTGGATTTAATTACGTCGCGACGAAAAATTAGTTTAATTGGATTAAGCGAACCCGAGCCCGAAGTATGTTGAGCAAGCCACTTGAATTTTGAATTAAAGTGGGTCCCACCAACTTACATCACTTGTCCATCAAGTGTCAACTTGAGTGATGGAAGTGGTTGGAGGCATTAATTGCCATTTTTTTTCCCTCCAACACCTTTTGCTTTTTGCTTTTGGTAAAGCATATACACAAATGGAATTAGTTGACTTTGCAATTTTGGTTTTAGAAACAAAAAACAAAGAAAACACTTCATCTCTCCTCTTCTCTCCCTCATGGCCAAACATACCCTCTCTTGTTCTTGAGATTTTGTTGCAAAATTTCAACATTGCTAGCACACAAGGAGTTAAAGAATGTGATAGGGAAACTCATCCTTGGAATTAAAGATTCAACATAAAGCTTGGAGCTTTCGAAATGAAAAGATTTTTGAAATCCTACATCCGCTCATTGTAAGTATTTTTCCGCAACTTCTTTGATTATTCACACATGAAATCATGACTTATAGATCCTTGGCATGTTCTAGGAACCCAACAATGGTATCAGAGCCAATTTTAAGCATGATTTGTTTTAGGGTTTATAAACTTTATTTGGGGTTTTTATGTTTTGAGCATGATTTCTTCAAATTAATTGTTTGGTTGAGCTTTGATGATGTTAAATTAGATTTGCGCATCTTTAGAATTGAGAAAATTGATTAGATTAATTTTCCTTAAAAAATCAAGCTTGGCCGAATCTACCCTAATGGTGTTCATAGTGATTTGTTTGTTGGTTAGGCCATTGGATGAGTTTATGGCATGATATGTATATTGATTGATTGGTTTAATTGGATTGAAATCAAAAATTTATTGTTATTATGCCCAAATACCGTGAACCATAAGCATGGAATGAGTTGTTTTGCTTCAATTTGTGTTGGACATAAATTGGATATTTAAAGCATGATTGATTAGTTTAATTGATGTTTTGGAAACAGTGGATTAATTAATTAATTATGGTAATTACCCTTTAATTAAAATAATTGTGATATTTGGAATATTGTAATTAAATAAATTAGTCTTTAATTTTGAATTTGGCTAATATTGTTGTATTTTGGCTTAATGGGCTTGGTTGGGCCAAACTTGGTTTAGGACAATTGGATTGGATCCAAATTGGGCCTAAAACCATTCCATAAAGTCCAAATAGAATAATTGGGCCTTTAAATATTTAATTGGGCCTAATGGGCCAAAATTGATTTTATGGCAAATGGTTATTCCTTATTGGGCTTTGGTTGCCAGAGTCCATGCCTTAAGAATTAATTAAAAGCCTATTGGACTTTAATTAAATTAACATTGGATGTTAATTGGGCCTTTGAGACCCCTAAAGATTGGATTTAGAATCTAAGTCTAAAAGCACTAAAAGAAGTGTAATTATTTAATTTGGAATTAAATTAGAATTAGTATTGAATACAAAATAAATTGGATTTAAAATTGTAGTTCGATATAATTCAAGAATACGTACTTTGAGTATTTATTCTTAAACGAGTTGGACTCGCGCAAATCAAATCGTTGTTTGAACATTGGATGATCATTAATTCTAAGATTAATTAATTGGATTAGATTTATTGAATAACATGCTTTGTGTGAGTACATAGATGTATTGTATGAATAATGTATATCGGATGGATATTAGAAGGGTGAGGGCAATTTTAGAAATTGTTGTAATAAATTTAGAATTTATTAAATTGGACCTGTGCGTCCAGCCTATTATCTCTTTTTTCATTGTATTTCTCTTCTCACCAATTCCCCTCAATGTAAATGAGGTTTCTTTACTGTATTATGTAATTGGGTAGAAGTAAGAAAATTGTTAGCGAGAGAGAGGAAATGGAGAGATTTGTTCTAGGAACAAAGTTTGTTAAATATCCATCTACATATCGTTATTAATTTATTTCGTGCCTTATTATGCTTTTAGAATGCATGCTTAAGGGTGTATGATGAGACCTAATCAAAGATAATAAATTGGTTGCCAATTTACGCGAAAACCCCTCAATCAAATATTATGTGTTTTTCCTTCCATTGAGTGGTTCTTTCTCAAGATCCAAGATTGGCATTGGTTTGTTGGCCAAAGTCAAGATCAAAGTCCATCGCGGATATGTTTGAACCACGAAGGCTTTGTTATATATCGCATGTCTTGGGCACTTGTGACTTGTTGGCCAAATTCAAAGTCAGTTCTTGTTCATCGATATGGATTACGAAGCTTTCCCACTGTCAATGGGTCCAGCTTAACTTGAATCATTAAGCTTGTTGATCCAAAGCCAAGGCTTAGTTGATTTAGAGGAAAATGTTAGGAAATATATTGGATATATTGACATATATATTGTATATATGTTTTGGACTTGGAGGTCCACCTACCGGATCTAGGAATTGGATGAGATCCAATTGATCTTAGAGATCTACCTAGTAAAGTATCATACATCTTGTTGGCCAAAGTCAAGGTTGTGTGTTATTTAATGGGATCCTAGTCCACTAGGAAACAAGGTTTCCCGAGTACCCAACAGAGGGTTAGAGGCTCGCCGAAAAATAGTGGAAGTCCAGTATTGAATTTGTAATTTAGTTCGAATACTTGTCAAATACGCGCTTTCAAATTATTTTCGTCATTTTATATATTTATATATTAGTTGGACTAATATTTTATTATTTTCATGTAACAGTTGGACTGTACCCAAAATTGTTAATTGAATAGTTAGACTATTGCAATTAAGATGGCTGGAAAGGTCAATGTTAGGGACATTATCATGGGCGAAAATGTCTTTAATAGTGCGAACTTTCCTGACTGGGATATGAACCTCAGGATTGTCCTGGGGGCTGAGAGATTGCTCTATACGATAGAGATACCTCTTGGGCCTAAGCCTAGATTTGAGCAGCTGCTTGATCATGAGCTTTAGAAGACTCACAATGATGACAACTCAACTGCTCAATCCGTCATGCTTGCTGCAATGACCCCACAGTTTCTTCGTCAAAACAAGGGATTGGATCCCTATGAAATGATGTTGAAATTGAGGGACCTACACCGATCTAACCTTAGATCATAGAGGTACAAATTACATAAGAAGCTCTTTCGCTCTCGCATGTTAGAGGGTATATCTGTTGAACACCATGTATCGCAGATGATTGCTGACATCGAATAGCTGGGATAGCTAGGCATAGTCTTCGAGGTTGAGACTTCCATAGATTTGATCTTACAGTCTCTTCCTGACAGTTGGAGCGGGTTCTTCATGAACTATAATATGATGAACCACGAAAATACTCTTAGAGAGTTGATGGTGTTGGGTTTCTAGGTTTAATCCCAAGATCAAAATAAGCATAGAAATGTGAATGAATAATCAAAGAAGAGTGTCGGAAACAGACTTACATTGATCGACTTTAGGATGCGTCAAATGCCCAAAAATCCCCTCTAGTTTCGACCAAGGTGTCCTCCAAGAAATTGATGTCCAAGCTCCAAGCTTTGTGTGGATTCCAAGCTCTTGAGTTGGTGTCCCTAACACCTTGATATGATTCCCTTGATGTGTGTGCTAGCACTCAAAAATTGCCACAATTTTTTATCTTGTTCTTGCTAAGTTTCGGTCAAGGAAGAACAAATGGAGAGGAGAAAATTTCTTGCAATTTTTCGGTCATAGAGAAGAGAATGAAGACTTGTGTAATTGATTTCAAAAATCAATTAATGAATATACCAAATATTGGTTTGGTAAAAGTCATTCAAGGCATGACTTTGGAGTGTAAATCAAGCATCCACCAACTTCACCAAAACCCATCACCAAAAAGCAACTTTAAAGTGACAAATGATGTGACATGTGGGCCCCACTCGATTCCAAATGCGAGTGGGCCCACAAACACTCCCGAGCTCGGGTTCGCTAATTCCGAATTAACGAACTTCTGTTGCGACGTAATTAAATCGAATTTAATTAAATAATTATGCCTAGCAAAATTACTTTTCATGTCGCTAACGAATTAATTCTAAATTAATTTGTTTGCCCGAATTAAAATATATTTTAATTCCACGTCGAAATCTAATTTCGTTTAATATATCAAATATATTATTTTATCGATTAATTCCAAATTAATATTTCTCTCTCTTCAAATAGTACTTTTACCAAGATAAAGTCTCTACGCAATTAATCCCAGATTAATGAAGCTTGAATCATACGTCATCGGTGAATCTTCGGGAAGCGACCCAAGAGATCCCTGGATATGTTGACAGTAAATCCGGTCGTCGGACGATCCGAACACGTACGTACCAAGTACTATGTTTTTACCGATTTACGAGACAAGGTTGGCTTCTAGCAAAACGTCATGCCTACCCAATTCTCCAGAAATATTCTTAATGGAATATACGATCTATATCAGGCGTAGTATACGTAGTATTGCGTATTGCGATCCAGTATCGGATGTCACATGCAAGGCCTGGGGCTGGAATAGTGTCTGCCCCGAACGAAGCATATATCTGATCATTAGCAACTAGTCTCTTTATTATCAGATAATAATGATCTAGTCATATTATCTCGATGGTTGCAACCCTTAGAGAACTAGTTCTGTATCCCTGCGTGATCATCATCTCCATATGACTGAAGTGATACTTCCATCTTGACATCACATCCAATACATTACGATTCTCAATAAACCCAGAAGAGGCGTACACAGAACCTGTTAAAGTCCTGGATGAACAAAACCAAAGCGTATTGATTGTCGCAAGTACTAGCGATGCAAGTCTCAGGTTAAGACCAAATACACCAACCATGATGCGGATTTCCATAGACACATAGTCATACTACCAATGGGATTCCGCGGGGTCTATCCAGAGCGAAGTTGTTTTCCGTACCATCGGTAAAACACAACCTCCTATCACACTTGCATAAGTATCCAATATTTAAATATATGAGTATTATGCGGTTACGCTTCCATAACACGCACAAGTGCAATACTAGTCTATTCCGCATTATCGATGTCCAGTCTCGATAATACTACGACTAGGGATATTTAATGATTAAACCTTTATTGATTGATACTGTCTCATATCTTATCAATCCGGAACTAATCATAAGGACTTTCATCATTCACACATTTAAGCAATCTACTTACGAAATGATAAAATGCAATTTCATTGTCACATAGTTAATTTGTACAAAACCACAATGTTTTTTACAAACAGAGACGCTATAGGTCATAACTGTCCAACAATCTCCCTCTTGGCCTATAGCCAGTCACTCAAGCATCTAATACCTGAACTATGTACATTTCGCTCAAACTTTTGCTGAGGAACGGCTTTCGTCAGTGGATCTGCTATGTTGTCCTTTGATGAGACCTTCTCGATCTTCACATCGCCACGATGTATGATCTCACGAATCAGAAGGAAACGTCGAAGAACATGCTTGGATCGTTGATGAGACTGCGGTTCCTTAGCCTACGCTATAGCCCCGTTATTGTCATAATACAATGGAACGGGCTCAGCTGCTAACGGAACTACTCCTAATCCAATTAGGAATTTTCGGATCCAAACTGTCTCTTTTGCTACTTTAGCTGTAGCAATATACTCCGCTTCTGTTGTTGAATCAGCAACAGTCTCCTGCTTGGAAGATTTCCAGCTTACTGCTCCGTTATTCAAACAAAATATGTACCCGGATTGCGACTTAGAGTCGTCTTTGTCGGTTTGGAAACTTGCATCGGTATACCCAGTTACCTCAAGTTCTCCATCTCTATAGATTAAGAATGCATCCTTAGGTCGTTTAAGATACTTAAGGATATTCTTAACCGCCATCCAGTGACCTTCACTTGGATCGGCTTGATAGCGACTACACATGCTCAAAGCATAGGAGACATCAGGTCGTATACATATCATGGCATACATGATCGATCTGACTGCCGACGCGAACGGAATCTTACTCATGCTGTCTCTCTCATCTTGAGTTTTAGGACACATGTCCTCAGATAGAGTGACGCCATATGACATTGGCAACAGTCTCCTCTTGGACTGATCCATGTTGAATCTCTTTAACATTTTGTCAATGTATGTACTCTGGGAGAGTCCAAGCAGCTTTCTAGATCTATCCCGGTAGATCTTTATTCCTAGAATAAAGGCTGTTTCTCCCAGATCTTTCATGGAGAATTTTAATGAAAGCCAAGCTTTCACCGACGTTAACATGGGAATTTCATTGCCAATAAACAATACAGCATCAACGTAAAGGACAATAAATGTTAGTGTTCTCCCATTAACCTTCTTATATACACAAGGATCATCCTCGCTTTGAACGAAATCATATTCTTTTATGATCTCATCAAAGAGTTTGTTCCAAGAACGCGATGCTTGCTTCAATCCACAAATGGATCGATTTAACTTACAAACCTTGTTTGCAAGTCGCGGCACGACAAAACCGTCAGGCTGTTGCATATAAACATCCTCCAAAAGGTTTCCATTAAGGAAAGCGGTTTTGACGTCCATCTGTGATATCTCGTAATCGAAGTATGCAGCTATAGCAAGCATTATCCGAATGGATTTAATCATAGCAACAGGGGAGAAAGTTTCATTGTAATCGACACCATGTCATTGACGATACCCCTTCGCTGCAAGCCTAGCTTTGTACGTTTGTACGTTGCCATCCATGTCGGTTTCCTTCTTGAATAGCCATTTGCAACCAATAGGCTTTACGCCTTCTGGTGCATCAACCAGTGTCCAAACTTGGTTGGTATACATGGAATCCATTTCAGACTTCATTACATCTTGCTATAAACCGGAGTCAATACCTTGTATCGCTTCCTCATACGTAGCCGGCTCGTCTTCCTCAATGAGATTGATATCTACATGAGGTGAGATCAGAAACCCATACCTCTCAGGTTTTTTTTCTGACTCTCTCCGACCTACGCGGTCCTTGTGTATTCGAAGATTGTGGTACAGTCTCATCCTGGATAGACTATTCATGTTCCATTAAGGATTAGTGCCAGGAACAGTATCACTCCGATTTTCATCGAGTTCTACTTTCCTCCCACTAACCACTGCATTTAGGAATTCCTTCTCAAGGAAAACCGCATGTAGAGCAACAAATACTTTGTTATCTTGTGGGTGATAGAAGTAATATCCTTTAGTTTCCCTAGGATATCCTGCAAAAAGGCATTTATCCGATTTGGGTTCAAGTTTGGTACCTTCCAAACGTTTGACGTATGCCCAGCATCCCCAAATCTTCAGGAATGAGAAACACGGTTTTTTTCCTGTCCATATTTCATACGGAGTCTGTTGAACAGACTTTGACGGAACCTTATTCAAAATAAGTATTGCACTGTTTAATGCATATCCCCAAAAGGAAATAGGTAGCTCAGTGCGACTCATCATAGACCTTATCATGTCTAACAAAGTTCGGTTTCTCCGTTTGGACACACTGTTTAATTGCGGTGTTCCAAGAGGAGTCCACCGTGAAAGAATACCATATTCTCTCATGTAGTCAAGAAACTCATTGCTCAAGTATTCGCCACCACGGTCCGACCGTAATGTCTTAATACTTTTACCGGTCTGTCTTTCAACTTCGTGTCGAAACTCTTTGAATTTCTCAAAAGTTTTCGACTTGTGTTTCATAAGATACACATAACCATAACGTGATGCATCATCCGTAAAGGTTACGAAGTATTCATATCAACCTCTAGCCTGGCTAGACTTGGGCCCACAAACGTGACTATGAACTAGGGCTAATAGTTCGGTGGCACGTACACTTGTACCGCTAAAAGGTGATTTAGGCATTTTACCTAATAAGCAAGATTCGCAGACGTCATATGAATTTGGATCAAATCCGTCCAAGTACCCACTCTTCGAAAGTGTGGATATGTGATTCTTATTTATGTGTCCTAGACGACAATGCCACATATAAGTTTCATCTTTATGACTTAATTTTAGCCTTTTGTTTGTTACATTTTGAGATTGGTTTATATTCAAAATATAAAGACCATTATTTACAACAGCAGTGCAAATTTCTATATCATTTTTATACATAAAATACCCAGTGTTTCAAAATACAAAGTATACCCACATTGGGTTAAAATAGATACAGAAATAATATTCCTAGTCAAACTAGGTACATAATAACAGTCTGTTAGTTCAAGTACATGCCCCGAGGGCAATTCTAAAACAAAAGTGCCAACGGCCAAAACAGCGATAGATGTCTCATTTCCAACACGCAGGTCAATCTCTCCTGACGCCAGTTTCCTACTAATCCGCAGATCCTGCACATCAATACAAATGGGAGTACCACAACCAGAATCAAAAATCCAATTTTTAAAACTAGAAGTAGTCATGTTTATTTCTATAACAAACATACCTGAGGCCGGTGCCTTGCCCGCCTTTATCTCTTTCTGGAGCGCCTTGTACTCACGGCAGTCACGCTTCCAGTGACCCCGCTTCCTGCACTGGAGGCATACATCCTGAGATTTGTCCTTAGGCTTCCCAGAAACCTTTGACGCTTTACCTTTTCCCTTCTTCTTATGCTTCTTTTTCTTCACACCTCCAGTCGCCTTAGGCCCAGCCCTCGGTGTCCGAGATGTTGAAGCAAAGTACGCCTTGTGCTTTTTGCCCTTAAGAAGTTCCTTTTCTGCCTCACGCAACGTGGACATCAGCTCTACAAGAGTCTGCTCTTGGTTCATCATGTTGTAGTTCATGATGAACCCACTCAAAGTGTCGGGGAGAGACTGCAAGATCAAATCTATAGAGGTCTTTATCTCAAAAAACAATCCCCATTTATCCAAGCTGCTCAATATCGGCAATCTTCTGTAACTCATATCTTTACGATCTAAGGTTAGATCGGTGCAGATCATATAATTTCGCCAACATGTTATAGGGATCCAATCCATTGTTCTGTCGACGGAATTGCTGAGTCATAGCAGCAAGCATAATAGACTGAGCAGTCGCGTTGTCATCACTATGTGTCTTCCAAAGATCTAGCTCGAGCAACTGATCAGAAGTGGACTTAGGCCCGAGAGGTATCTCTATAGTATATAGAAGCCTCTCAGATCCCAGGACTATCCTGAGATTGATTTCCCAATCGAAGAAGTTAGTGCCGTTGAAGACATTGTCTCCGATGATTATGTCACAGACACTATTCTTTCTGGTCATTTTAACTGCGATAATCTAATTATCCAATTAACAATGTAGGGTACAGTCCAACTGTTACAAGAAAAATAACATTATATTAGTCCAACTAATAAAATACTTTTGACGAAATATTTGAAAGCGCGTAAAGCTAAGTATTTGAACGAAATTGCAAATTCAATACTAGCCTCCCACTATTTTTCAGCGAGCCTCTAACCCTCTGTCGAGTACTCGGGAAACCCAGTTTCCTAATGGGCTAGGTGTTGGAGATTATCTAGGTCCCAAGGATCAATAAAACAAGCATGAACATGTGTGAATACATTCGAGGAAGTCGCATAATACTTACATCGAGCGGTTGAGCGACGCTTTGACGAACAAAACTCAAACTTTCTACCTTGGGACTGCTCGGCAGTGAGCTGAATTCCCTCACTGGTTTCGGCCTTCATCAACGAGAAACCAAGCTCCAAGCTTCGTCATTTGATTTCCGGCTCATAGGTGGACTTCCTTATCACCTTCGCATGATCCCGGAGTGTGCTAGCACTCTCGATTTTGCCACAAAATCAGACTTTGCTTCCCATTATTTCTGGTTTCAGCCCAGCAAAAATAGAAAATGGCGTGAGAGAGAGAGTGAAGAAGAAAGAGAGATAATAGGTTTTGTGTAATGGTTGAATTGATTTCTAAAATCAATTAACATATACCTTTATTTGATTTCAAAAGTCAAACAAGTACAAGCTTATCCAACCACACACATCAAGTCACCTCACTCACATCACTCAATCAAGTGACAACTTGTCACATCACTCAAAGTGACATTTGATTTGACGCTTGATGTGACTAATGATTTAACGCTTGATTTGACTTACGTGCCGCACTCGAATTCGAAATGTGAATGCGCTCGCAAATAATCCCGGGCTCGGGTTTGCTAATTCCAAATTAACGAATTTTTCATTGCGTCGTAATTAAATGGTTACGCCTATCGAAGTCACTATTCACGTCACTAACGAATTAATTCTAAATTAATTCGCTCACCCAAATTAAAATCTAATTTTAATTCCGCGTCGAAATCTAATTTTGTTTAATATAAAAATTATTAATTTACCAATTAATTCCAAATTTAATCGTTATCCCTCTTTAAATGATATTTTATCCCAGATAAAATATCTCCGCAATTAATCCCAGATTAATTTTCTCTCTCATCTAATTAATCCCAGATTAATTAAAAGTGCGAGTTATACGTCATCGGTGAATCTTTAGGAAGCGACCCATGAGATCCCTGGATATGTTGGCAGTAAATTCTGTCGTCAAACTATCCGAACATGTAAGTACATCGTACTACGTTTATACCGATTTACAAGACAAGGTTGGCTTCTAGCAAAGCACCATGCCTACCCAATTCTCCGAAAATATCCTTACAGGAATAAGGAACTATATCAGGCGTAGTATAAGTAGTATTGCGTATTTCTATCAAGTATCGGATGATCACATGCGAGGCCTGGGGCTGGTACAGTGTCTGCCCCGTACGAAGAATATATCGGATAACAAGCAACTAGTCTCTTTATTATCGGATAATCATGCCCAAGTCATATTATCCCGACGGTTGCAACCTTATATAGAGAACCAGTTCTGTATCCCTGCGTGATCATCATCTCCATATGACTGGAGTGAAACTTCCGTCTTGACATCACACCCAACACACTACGATTCTCAATATACCTAGCATTGCCGTTCACAGAACTGGTTAAAGCCCTGGACGACCGCAACCAAAGTATATTGATTGTCGTAAGTATTAGCGGTGCAAGTCTCAAGTTAAGACCAAATACACCTACCCTGATTTCGGACTTCCATAGACACATAGTCATACTACCAATGGAATTCTGAGGGGGTCTATCCAGAGCGAAGCTGTTTCTCATACCATCGGTGAAACACAACCTCCTATTACACTTGCGTGAGTATCCTATACCAAAATATATGAGAACTATGTCGTCGTGACCTCACAACACGCACAAGTGTAATACTAGTCTTTTACGCATTCATCGATGTCCAATCTCGATAATACTCTGACTAGGGATATTTAATGATTTATCCTACGTAGACTGATACTGTCTCATATCATTCTCCGTCCAGGAACAAATCAGAATGACCTCCTATCATTTATATATCTAGGTTATCTAATCACAAATGATAAGAGTAAAATCTCATTTGTCACATAGTTAATTTGTACAACAACACCGTGATATGTACAAATAGTGACGCTATGGGTCATAATTCTCCAACAATCTCCCACTTGGCCTATAGCCAGTCACTCGAGTGTCTAACACCCGAACTATGTACGGTTGGCTCAAATTGCTGATGAAAGACTTTCGTCAGCGGATTTGCATGATTATCGTCTGATGCGATTTATTCGATCATCACATCGCAACGATGTATGATCCGAACGAATCAGATGAATATCGAAGTATGTATCTGGATCGTTGATGAGACCATTAATTCTTTAGCCTATGCTGAAGCCTAGCTCAGCTGCTAACAGAACTATTTCTAATCCAATTAGGATTTATTATCGACCCAGAAGGCTTCCATTACCGCCTCAGCTGCAGTAATAACCCGCATTTGTTGTTTATTCGGTAAAAGTATCTTCCTTGGAAGATTTCCAGCTCACTGTTCCGTTATTCAAACTTTGTAGTACCGTTTGCGACTTATAGTCGTCTTTATCGATTTTGGAAACTTGCAGTAGTGATCCCAGTCACTTCAAGTTCTCCTTCTCCACAGATTAAGACAGCATCCTTAATTCTCTAAGATACTAACGGATGTTCTTAACTTCATTCCAATGACTATCACTTGGATTGGCCTGTTTGTGAATCCATATGCTCAAAGCGTATGAGATATCAGGTCGCGTACATTTTTCAATGTACTACTTCTCGGAGAGTTTTAACAACTTAATCTATCCCAGTAGATCTTTATTCCTTGAATAAAGGTTGTTTTCTCCCAAAATTCTACGGAGAATTTTCTCGAAAGCCAGGCTTTCATCGATTTTTATGGGAATATCATTTCCAAGAAATGAATTATCATTATTTATAGGACAGCCACTGTCAGTGCGCTCCCACTAACCTCCTTATATACACAAGAATCATTTCATTTTGAATTAAATCATAAACCATTATGATTACATCAAACGACAATTCCAAGAACTAAATGCTTGCTTCAATCCAAACATGGATCGAATAACCCACAAACCTTGTTTGCTAGTTTTGTTACGATAAAATCGACATAATGTTATAAACATCCTCCGAAATATTTCCTTTTCAGGAAAGCGATTTTCCGTTAAGCTGTCATATTTCATAAATGAAACATGCAGCGTTAGCAAGCTTAATCCAAATGTATTTACCATGGCAACAGTTAAAAGGATGAATCGTAATCAACACAATGATGATAACGATACCTTTCTGCTAAAAGCCTAGCTCTATACGTTGGTATGTTGCCATCCATGTATGTCTTCCTTGAAGACTTATATAGTACCAATAGGCACAATTCTTTATGGTACATCAACTAGTGTCCAAACATAGTTGATATACATGGAATCCATTTCGGACTCATGAGACTTTGTCATAATAGGGAGTCGATACCTTGTATCACTTCCTCATACGTAGTCAGTTGGTATACCTCAATAAGATAGACATCTTTATGAGGTGAGATCAGAAACCCATACCCTAGGTTGTTTTCTGACTCTCTCCGACTTACGCGGTTCTTGTGTATTCGAAGATTATTGGTAATAGTTTCATCCTTGATGAACTATTTATGTTCCATTAAGGATTGGTGCCAGGAATAGTATTACTCTGATTTTAATCGAGTCTTACTATCCTCCCACTTACCACTGCATATCGGAATTCCTCTTAGGAAAACCACATGGCGAGCAACAATCTAATTGTTCTCTTGTGAGTTGTATAAGTACTATACTTATGTATCCCTAGGATAACCTACAATTGGCACTTATCCAATTTGGGTTTTAGTTTGGTATCATCCAAATATATGCCTAGCATTCCCAAATTATCAGGAATGAGAAACCTGGTTTCTTTCCTGTTCATATCTAATATGATATCTGTCAAACAGATAATTATGGAACCTTATTCTAAATATGTTCTGCACTATTTATGCTTATCCGTTGAAGGAAATTGTAGCTCAGAGCGACTCATGATTAACCTTATTATGTCCAACAAAATTCGGTTACTCGATTCGGACACACCGTCACAATGACGTGTTCCGGGAGGAGTCCTCATTTGAAAGAATACTATAATCTTTCAAGTATATTAGAAACTTATTGCTTAAGTATTTTCCATTACGATCTTACCATGACGGTTTAATACTTTAGCCGATCTGTTTGTCTATTTCGTGTCGAAACTTAAAAGTTTCTGATTTGTGTTCTTCAAAAGAAACACATAACCATAACGCGATGCCACATCCTTAAAGGTCACGAAATATTCATATCCACCTCTAGCCTAGCTAGACATGGGCCCACTTGCTTCACTATGAACTAGGGCTAGCAGATTGGTGGCATTTACACTTTTACCAAGTAAATATTGTTTTAGGCACTTTGCCCATAAACTAGATTCGTAGACTTTATTGATTGGAATCAAATCAGTCCTAGCACCCACTCTTCGAAAATGTGGATATACGATTCTTGTTTAATTGTGTCCCCGACAACAATGCCACAATTAGTTTTCATCTGATCAAATCGTTTGAGCTATTTATTTATCATGTTATATATTTGAGATTATTTATATTCAAAAAATAAATTCTGTTATTCAAATCTAATGTGTTTATCTCAATATCATCTTTATATAATGAAACACTTTAGTGTTCTAGAATATAAAGGTTCACCCGCGCGGGTTAAACACTGATATAAAGATAATGTATCTAGTCAAACTAGTTACATTATAATAGTTTCAAAATTTAGGTACACACCCGAAGGTAGTTCCTAAGTTAGGTATCTACGGTTAAAACAGCGACTTTCATCCCGTTTCCAATTCGCAGATTAATCTCAATTGAAGTCAGTATCCTGTTCAAAACAGATTCTGAACATCATACATATAAATATATATATATATATATATATATATAATAATATAGATATATATATATATATATATATATATATATATATATCACACCAAGTATCTAAAATCTAATTTTAATACTAGTAGTGAATATATTTATGACAAACATATTTGAAGTCAGAGCCTTTCTCGTCTTCAATTCCTTCATGTCTGCTTTGTCCAACGGCAGTCACGCTTCCGCAATCCCGTTTGCCACATTTAGTAGACATTTTGGGATATGTCATTTATCTTCCTAGAAGATTATAATGATTTTTCCTTTTCCCTTTTTCACATTCCAATTAGCCTTTGGCCAAGCCTCGGGTTTTTGGAATATCGAAGTAAGGTGCGCCTTGCGCTACTTGCCTTATTGCAAATTTTGACTTTGTCTCCTTGAGAATAGTCATTAACTCTCCAAGAGTTATCAATTGCAATTTAGTAATTCTAAAATCTAAGTATAGATTTATGAAGATCCTTCAATTTCTTTTTCATACTTTAAGGATCTAATCCTTAGTTCTGATTCAGAAATTAAGGAGTCTACTATGACAAACTTAATGGATTAAGCACAAAAGTTATCATTATATGAATCTTCCAAAGATTACGCTCTACTATTTGCTTAACTTCAGGCTTAGGCATAATAGATTATTTTATATCAAATAAAGTAACTTATTATTTTCCAGGACCATCCTGAAATTTATTCCCAATTTTGAAAATTAAAGTCGTTTAATACATTTTCCCCAGGATTATGTTTTAAACACTAATCTTTCAATTACATCTTGATTCTAATAGTCCAACTATTTAATCAACGATTTCAGTACTATTTATTATAATGATTACAATAGTCCAACTATTTAGTCAACTATAATTTAATAGATAAAAATCAATTATATTGATTACTATAATCCAATTATAAAGTCAACTATAAATGAATAGTTTGAATATAGTCCAACTATTTATTAAAAAACAACATTTAAATATTAGTCCAACTAACATTTAATTTAACGACGAATGATATTTTTTGAGCGCGTATGGCAAGTAATTAAACGAATATTGCAAATTCAATTCTTGCCTCCCACTATTTTTCGGCGAGCCTCTAACCCTCTGTCGAGTACTCGGGAAACCGTATTTCCTAGTGGGCTGGGATCCCGTTAAATATCACACAATCTTGACTTTGGCCAACAAATTGTATGATAATTAACTAGGTAGATCTCTAAGATCGATTGGATCCAATCCAATTCCTTGATCCGGTAGGGGGACATCCAAGTCCGAAACATATATCTTATATATGTCAATACATCTAATGTATTACCTAACCTTTTTCCTCTGAATCAACTAAGCCTTGGCTTTGGCACAACAAACTTAGTGATCCCATTAAGCGCGACCCATTGACCATGGAAAGCTTCGTAATCAATGTCGATGGACAAGAAGTGGTCTTGACTTTGGCCAACAAACCACAACTTGGACAAGACACTGATATGGAACAAAGCTCTCGTGATTCAAACACATCCTCGACGGACAAAGGCCTTGACTTTGGCCAACAAGCCAATGCCAGTCTCGGATCTTGAGTGAGAATCACTCAATGGAAGGAAAGACGCTTAATATCTACGAGGGTTTTTCGAGTGCAAATTGGCAACCAATTTATTATCTTTGTTAAGGTCTCATCATCATACACCCTTAAACATGCATTCTAAACACATAATAAAGCGCATATGAAAAATAATAATAATATGCTGATGGATACTTTACACATTGATCCTAGATCAAATCTCTCAATTTCTCTCTCATGCTAGCACATGTATTACTTCTACTACCGCTTCTACCCGTTACACTACACTTCTAAAGAAACCTCATTTACATTGAGGGGAATAGGTGAGAAGAGAACAAAGAAAAGGAGGTGATAAGGCTGGACACGCAGGTCCAATTTTAAATCAAATTTATTACAACAATTTCTAAAATTGTCCCACCCATCTAATATCCATCCGATATACATTATTCATGCATCGCAACCATGTATTCACACAACATGTTATCAATCAATCTAATCAAATTAATTAATCTGATAATTAGTGACCATCTAATGTTCAAACAACGATTTGATTTTGCTCGAGTCAAACTCGTTTTGCGAATAAGTACTCAAAGTACGAATTCTCGAATTAAATTAAACAACACAATTCAATCCAATTCAATTTGTATTTAATTCTAATTCGCTTATTTAATTCCAAATTAAATATCACACTTTATTTAATAAACCTTTACAACTTAAATTCCAAATTTAATCGTTACAGGTCTCAAAGCCCGATTAATATCCAATATCAATTTAATTAAAGTCCAATGGGCTTTTAATTAATTTCTTGTGGCGTGGACTTTTGGTCAAGTCGGGTCAAACCGATAACCAAAGTCCAATCCGGGAATTACCCCATAAGCCTAGAAATCAATTTACGCCCATTAGGCCCAATTATACTTTAAAGGTCCATTAAGTCGCATTTGGGCTTTATGGATGCGGTTTTGGGCCCAATTGGATCCAATCCAATTTGCCTAAACCCAACTTAGTACAACTAAGCCCAATAAGCCTAATTACAACATAACAAGCCCAAATCCAATTTAAGGCCCAATTCAATTAAATTGCCAAATTCCAAATTCCCAATTTAATTTCCTAAAGTGCATTACACAATTAATTATCCAATTAACATTCCTAAAACATCAATTAGCACTAATTAATCATGCCATTAACATTAAAACATGTCCAACACATTTTAACAAATATCAAACCCAATTCATGCTCTTATGCTCTCGGTAAGTCGGGGAATTTTGTCCGATTCGGTTTCAATCCCATTAAATTCCACAATCGACATTAAATCATATTCCCGAATGATTTCCAACACATCCAATGATCAAAAATCAAAAATTCCAAGACAACATTTTAGGGCTAGACCATTCGGCCAACACTCAACAATTTGGGGAAAAATGATCCAATCAAATTTTTTTGAAATTGATCCAATCAATCTTCAATTCAACATCAATTAAGCCTACAAAATCATCCAATTTCATTTAAACATGCTCAAAATCAAGTTTACCCAAATTTTAAGCCCTAAACTTTTTCATGATTTTCCTTGCTCTTGATACCATTGTTGGAGATTATCTAGGTCCCAAGGATCAATAAAACAAGCATGAACATGTGTGAATACATTCGAGGAAGTTGCAGAATACTTACATCGAGCGGTTGAGCGACGCTTTGACGAAAAAAACTCAAACTTTCTGCCTTGGGACTGCTCGGCAATGAGCTGAATTCCCTCACTGGTTTCGGCCTTCATCAACAAGAAACCAAGCTCCAAGCATCGTCATTTGATTCCCGGCTCATGGGTGGACTTCCCTATCACCTTCACATGATCCCGGAGTGTGCTAGCACTCTCGATTTTGTAACAAAATCACACTTTGCTTCCCATTATTTTCGGTTTCAGCCCAGCAAAAACAGAAAATGGCGTGAGAGAGGGAGTGAAGAAGAAAGAGAAGAGAATAGGTTTTGTGTAATGGTTGAATTGATTTCTAAAATCAATTAACATATACATTTATTTGATTCCAAAAGTCAAACAAGTACAAGCTTATCCAACCACACACATCAAGTCACCTCACTCACATCATTCAATCAAGTGACAACTTGTCACAACACTCAAAGTGACATTTGATTTGACATTTGATGTGACTAATGATTTGATGATTGATTTGACTTGTGTGCCGCACTCGAATTCGAAATGCGAATGTGCTTGCAAACAATCTCGGGCTCGGGTTCGCTAATTCCAAATTAACGAATTTTCTGTGCGCGTCGTAAATAAATGATTACTCCTAGCGAAGTCACTATTTACGTCGCTAATGAATTAATTCTAAATTAATTCGCTCGCCCGAATTAAAATCTAATTTTAATTCCGCGTCGAAATCCAATTTCGTTTAATATATCAATATATTAATTTACCGATTAATTCCAAATTTAATTGTTATCTCTCTTTAAATGATACTTTATCCCAGATAAAATATCTCCGCAATTAATCCCAGATTAATTTTCTCTCTCATCTAATTAATCCCAGATTAATTAAAAGTGCCAGTCATACGTCATCGGTGAATTTTGGGAAGTGACCCATGAGATCCCCAGATATGTTGGCAGTAAATTCGGTCGTCGGACTATCCGAACACGTAAGTACCTCGTACTACATTTATACCGATTTACAAGACAAGGTTGGCTTCTAGCAAAGCACCATGCCTACCCAATTCTCCAGAAATATCCTTACAGGAATAAGGATCTATATCAGGCGTAGTATATGTAGTATTGCGTATTTCTGTCCAGTATCGGATGATCACATGCGAGGCCTGGGGCTGGTACAGTGTCTGCCCCGTACGAAGCATATATCGGATAATAAGCAACTAGTCACTTTATTATCGGATAATCATGACCAAGTCATATTATCCCGACGGTTGCAACCTTATATAGAGAATCAGTTTTGTATCCCTCCGCGATCATCATTTCCATATGACTGGAGTGACACTTCCGTCTTGACATCACACCCAACACACTACGATTCTCAATATACCCAGCATTGGCGTACAAAGAACCGGTTAAAGCCTTGGATGACCGTAACCAAAGTATATTGATTGTCGTAAGTATTAGCGGTGCAAGTCTCAAGTTAAGACCAAATACACCTATCCTGATTTCGGTCTTCCATAGACACATAGTCATACTACCAATGGAATTCCGAGGGGGTCTATCCAGAGCGAAGCTGTTTCCCGTACCATCGGGGAAACACAACCTCCTATTACACTTGTGTAAGTATGTTATACCCAAATATATAAGAACTATGCCGTCGTGCCCTCACAACGCGCACAAGTGTAATACTAGTCTTTTACGCATTCATCGATGTCCAATCTCGATAATACTCTGACTATGGATATTTAATGATTTATCCTACGTGGACTGATACTGTCTCATATCATTCTCCATCCAGGAAAAAATCACAAGGACCTCCTATCATTTATATATCTAGGTGATCTAATCACAAATGATAAGAGTGCAATCTCTTTTGTTACATAGTTAATTTGTACAACAACACCGTGATCTATACAAATAGTGACGCTATGGGTCATAATTGTCCAACACTAGGATCCCGTTAAATAACGCACAACCTTGACTTTGGCCAACAAGCTGTATGATATTTAACTAGGTAGATCTCGAAGATCAATTGGATCTCATCCAATTCCTAGATTTGGTAGGTGGACCTCCAAGTCTGAAACATATATACAATATATATGCCAATATATCCAATATATTTTCCTAACCTTTTCCTCTGAATCAACTAAGCCTTGGCTTTGGCACAACAAGCTTAATGATTCTAGTTAAGCTGGACCCATTGACGTGGGAAAGCTTCGTAATCAATGTCGATGGACAAGAAGTGATCTTGACTTTGGCCAACAAATCACAACTTGGACAAGACACCGCTATGGAACGAAGCCTTCATGATTCAAACACATCCGTGATTGACAAAGGTCTTGACTTTGGCCAACAAACCAATGACAATCTTAGATCTTGAGTAAGAATCACTCAATGGAAGGAAATATCGCTTAATATGTTTTGAGGGTTTTTCACGTGAATTGGCAACCAATTTATTATCTTTGATTAGGTCTCATCATACACCCTTAAGCATGCATTCTAAAATCATAATAAGGCGCGAAAGTAAATTAATAACGATATGCGGATGGATATTTAACAACTTGTTCCTAGAACAAATCACTCACTTTCCTCTCCCCGGCTAGCACTATTTTACTTCTACCCAATTACATAATACAATAATAGAAAACTCATTACATTGAGGGGAATTAGGTGCGAAGAGAATACAAAGAAATAATGAGAGATAAGGCTGGACACGCAGGCCCAAGTTAATAAATTCTAAATTTACAATAATTTCCAAAATTGCCCTTTCCCTCTAATATCCATCCGATATACGCTATTCATTCAACACATCCATGTATTCATTCATAGCATGCAATTCAATCAATCTAATCCAATTAATTAATATTTGAATTATGTGATCATCCAATGTTCAAACAATGATTTGATTTTGCGCGAGTCCAACTCATTTGAGAATAAGTACTCAAAGTAAGAATTCTTGAATTATATCAAACTACTCGTTAAATCTAATTTAATTCGCATTCAATACTAATTCATTTATTTAATTCCAAATTAAATAACTACACCTTTTAATGCGCTTTAACGACTGATTCCAAATCTAATCTAATCGGGTCTCAAAGACCAACTAACATCCAATGTTGTTTAATTAAAGTCTGATGGGCTTTTAATTGATTTCAGAAGGCATGGGCTTTGGTCAATATGGGTCAAACCCAATTACCAAGCCCAATTAAGGAATCACCCTCATTTGCCAAGAAATCAATTTCGGCCCATAAGGCCCAATTAAACTTTTAAAGCCCATTTGTTATATTTGGACTTAATGGAATGATTTAGGCCCAATATGGATCCAATCCAATTGGCCTAAACCAACTTGGCCCAACCAAGCCCATTATGACCAAATACAACAATTACTAGCCCAATTCAAAATCAAGCCCAATTAATCAAATTTTAAAATTCCAAATTTTATAATTCAATTAACCAAAGTGTAATACATCAATTAATTATCTAAATTAATATTTCCAAAATACAAATTTAATTAATTAATTATGTATCCAATTGTTCAACTTATGTCCAACATTTTTGAATCAAAAAATCAAGTCATTACATGCTAGATAGCTCACGGCATTGTAGGGTTATTTTGTCCGATTTCGTTTTTCAATCCGATTGAATTTTAAATCAACATTACCCAATTGTTTCAAGTCATCCAATGATCAAAGAAATAAAAAATACCATGACTATAGGGTAATCTTTACATTCGGCCAAGCCATGTAATGGGCAAAAAATTGATCCAATCAATATTTCATGAAATTGATCATATATAACTTCAGTACAACATCATTCAAGCATACTCAATCAATCAATTTTATCAAATCATTCTCAAATTGAATTTACCCAAATTTTACCCTAATTCATTTCATGCTCAAATTGGCTCTTATACCATTATTGGGTTTCTAGGTTTAATCCCAAGATCAAAATAAGCATAGAAATGTGAATGAATAATCAAAGAAGAGTGGCGGAAACACACTTACATTGATCGGCTTTAGGATGCGTCAAATGCCCAAAAATCCCCTCTAGGTTCGGCCAAGGTGTCCTCCAAGAAATTGATGTCCAAGTTCCAAGCTTTGTGTGGATTCCAAGCTCTTGAGTTGTTTTCCCTAACACCTTATATGATTCCTTTGATGTGTGTGCTAGCACTCAAAAATTGCCACAATTTTTTATCTTGTTCTTGCTAAGTTTCAATCAAGGAAGAACAAAGGGAGAGGAGAAAATTTCTTGCAATTTTTGGTCATAGAGAAGAGAGTGAAGACTTGTGTAATTGATGTCAAAAATCAATTAATGGATATACCAAATATTGGTTTGGTAAAAGTCATTCAAGGCATGACTTTGGAGTATAAATCAAGCATCCACCAACTTCACCAAGATCCATAACAAAAAAGCAACTTTAAAGTGACAAGTGATGTGACATGTGGGCCCCACTCGATTCCAAATGCGAGTAGGCCCGCAAACACTCCCAGGCTCGGGTTCGCTAATTCCGAATTAACGAACTTCCGTTGCAACGTAATTAAATCGAATTTAATCAAATAATTATGCCTAGGAAAATTACTATTTACGTCGCTAACGAATTAATTCTAAATTAACTCGTTTGCCCTAATTAAAATCTAATTTTAATTCCGTGTCGAAATCTAATTTTGTTTAATATATCAAATATATTATTTTATCGATTAATTCCAAATTAATCTTTCTCTATCTTCAAATAGTACTTTATCCCAGATAAAGTCTCTCTGCAATTAATCCTAGATTAATTAAGCTCGAATCATACGTCATCGGTGAATCTTCGGGAAGCGGCCCAAGAGATCCCTGGATATGTTAGCAGTAAATCCGGTCGTCGAACTATCCGAACACGTATGTACCAAGTACTATATTTTTACCCATTTACGAGACAAGGTTGGCTTCTAGCAAAGCGTCATGCCTACCCAATTCTCCAGAAATATTCTTAATGGAATATACGATCTATATCAGGTGTAGTATACGTACTATTGCGTATTGCGATCCAGTATCGGATGTCACATGCAAGGCCTGGGGCTGGAATAGTGTCTGCCTCGTACGAAGCATATATCGGATCACTAGCAACTAATCTCTTTATTATCGGATAATAATAACCTAGTCATATTATCCCGATGGTTGCAACCCTTAGAGAACTAGTTCTGTATCCCTACGTGATCACCATCTCCATATGACTGAAGTGATACTTCCTTCTTGACATCACATCCAATACACTACGATTCTCAATAAACCCAGAAGAGGCGTACATAGAACCTGTTAAAGTCCTGGACGACGAAAACCAAAGCGTATTGATTGTCGCAAGTACTAGCGATGCAAGTCTCAGGTTAAGACCAAATACACCTACCCTGATGCGGATTCCCATAGACACATAGTCTACTACCAATGGGATTCCGCGGGGTCTATCCAGAACGAAGCTTTTTTCCATACCATCGGTAAAACACAACCTCCTATCACACTTGCATAAGTATCCAATACTTAAATACATGAGAATTATAATGTTACGCTTCCATAACACGCACAAGTGCAATACTAGTCTATTCCACATTATCGATGTCCAGTCTCGATAATACTACGACTAGGATATTTAATGATTAAACCTTTATGGATTGATATTTTCTCATATCTTATCAATCCGGAACTAATCATAAGGACTTTCACCATTTACACATTTAAGCAATCTAATTACGAAATGATAAAAGGCAATTTCATTGTCACATAGTTAATTTGTACAAAACCACAATATTTTTACAAACAGTGACGCTATGGGTCATAACTGTCCAACAGATGGCAATGCTGAAAGAGGCAGAAAAAAAGATTTTGAAGGGCAAAAAGCGCGAGGCGCACATCGCTTCGACATCTCAGAATGCCAAGGCTTGGCCGAAGGCTACTGGAGGTGTGAAGAATGAGAAGAAGAGAAAGGGCAAGGCCAAATCATCAAAGTCTTCTGGGAAGGCAAAGGACAAATCCCAAGATGTCTGCCTGCATTGTGGGAAACGGGTTCACTGGAAGCGTGACTGCCGTGAGTAAAAGGCGCACATGAAGGAAGTGAAAGTGGGCAAAGCACCAGCTTCAGGTATGTTTGTTATTGAAATAAACATGTCTACTTCTAGTTTTAAAAATTGGATTTTTGATTCTGGTTGTGGTACTCATATATGTACTGATATGTAGGATCTGCAGATTAGCAGGAGACTAGCTTTAGGAGAGATCGATCTCCGATTTTGAAATGGGACTAGAGTCACCGTTTTGGCTGTTGGGACCTACATTTTGGAACTGCCCTCGGGGCATGTACTTAATTTATCAAACTGCTATTATGTAACTAGTTTGACTATAAACATTATATCTGTATCTTGTTTAACCCAATGTGGGTATACTTTTGTATTCTGAAACACCAAGTGTTTTGTTTATAAAAATGATTTTGAGATATATAGTGTTGATGTTAATAATGGTCTTTATATTTTGAATATAAATCAATCTCAAACAAATAATATGGTAGACAAAAGGCTTAAATTAAGTAACAAAGATGAAACTTATATGTGGCATTTGTTGGTATGTATGCCCTAGAGCTACATGTGAAGTAAACGGTTTCTTGTGTTAAGAAATAAAATGATGCATTATTCATTTATCAAATTGTTTGTTTAATTTTCGCATATTATATATCTTCATAAATACCGTAGATTACTTATGTACCTTCAGACTTGGTGTATGAGTGTCATGCACCAGATGATTTAAGTCTGAAGTTAGTAATCTTAAATAGTCCATAGAGAGCAAACAAACCGTGTACTTTGTTTGTGGTTTATCTATAGCTGCGGTCAATTCTATATTTAGATGGCGATCTTAATCCAGATCGTCCATGTAGAGACATGAGAATAGAGGCACCTTATATGATGTGATCATATAGGACTGGACCTAGATAGAAATGACATTCTTATAATATCTGTTAAACAAAGAAAGTCATTTCAATCTACTTGATGGTCATATATGGATTGATCTTAATCCTGAGTGTACTACGAACTTCTTCATGGCGGGATATGTCCTTTGATTTACAAAGGTGAGGTTGGTGTAGCAATCCCAACCAATAACTACGTACTTTGGAAGCATAGTCTATTATGTAGCTGGGAACGTCTTACATAGACATGGAATTCACTCATTCTTACGAGAAGTAGATGAGTATCTCTCTTAAGGGTTGATTCGGTACTTGAACGATTTGAGCGCTCAAGCTTTTCTATTACGAATAGAAAGATTAATATTCATAACAGTTATGAATAAATCTTTCATTAGAGAATCAATGGTACTTAAGGTAAAAATAATTAGAGGGGTATAACGGACATTGTGACCCAGCTCTAATTACGAGATATTCGTGAAGGATCAATTCATATGCAATTACTATATCGGTGGACACCGACTTAGTTCGGCTTAATATTTCATCTACGGCAATGAGAGTGCAACTTTGGATTTTTAATGGAATAATTCGAAGTTAATAATTCGGAATATTTAATTAAGAGCTTAATTAGTATTTCGAGATTATTGGAGCTCGGAACCGTAGGTCCACTTGGTCCCCGTGCTAGCTCCATTTACTTTAGCGGAGCTAATATAATTGGATGGTCCAATTATATACTCACAAAGAATAAATATTGTTAATATGATTAATAATATTAATTACATCACACTTGAGACTTTATATTAAAAGTTAATATAAAGTATTAATAATTATTAGATAATTATTAAATTAGAACATTAAATTATATATGATATAATTTAATAAGGCTAAGAATTATTACCAAGGTAGGATTCCTTATAAGGAATAGGATTTGTTTGTTTAAGAAACAAAATCAAATCCTAAATACCCCTTGGCCGAAATTACCCTATATGATAAGGAGTATGATTTGTTTATTTTGGAAACAAAAATTAAATCCTAATTCCCTAGCCATGGCCGAAATTCATGTATGATAAGGAGTAGGATTTGTTTATTTTGGAAGCAAAATCAAATTAATATTCCTTACCTTGGCCGAATTTTATAGGGGTTGGGAGACTAATGGTTGATTTGTTTTATGAAACAAATTATCCACAAGTATAAAAAGAAAAATTATGATTTAATTTTTCAGATCTAAGCATTAGAAACCCTAGCCTACATCTCTTCTTCAAGCTCTCGAAAGTTGAGAAAGAGAATTGAAGAACCTGAAATTATTTCGGTATGTGATCTTAATCTCTAAACCGTTTAGAGATTAATCTGTGAGTGTAGCCCACACTACCCTCCGTTGGTAACGAGACATAGCTTGAAAGACCTTGTGAAGTTGAAAATCACTCTTCCCCTTCATCTACATCTCACGGCAGTGGGCAAAATTACTGTCCACTGCCGCACCCACTTCCCTCTCATTGGGGATCAGTTTTGTTTGGTTTTAACTCGGGTTTTTGGGAAACACTTTTAGGGATTTTTAGGGCTGTGTTAGGATTGTTTATTAGATAAAAATCAGACATGAACCATCACTGTAGTTCACGCAAATACTGCTTCAAATTGGGTTCAGTTCGCGCGTGTAACGGGTCCAAAACAGTCCACTAATTCATTGCAGTTCAAGGGGCTATTCGGGGACTGTTTCGGGGGTATTCCGGGGCTGAAATTTTGTCCAAAATAGAAGCAAAACTTCAGTAAACTCACTGGTGTGGTTCAGCCAAAGCAAAGGGAGAGCAGAAAAAATTTTCAAGTTCGATCCGTGAGCCTTACCGCTTCCGCTGCGCGAGGGAAGGCGTTCCCTACAGCATTGTCGTCTGGGACACATTAACAAGACTCATATATCCACACTTTCGAAGAGTGGGTACTTGGACGGATTTGATTCAAATTCATATGACGTCTGCGAATCTTGTTTATTAGGCAAAATGCCTAAAACACCTTTTAGTGGTAAAAGTGCACGTGCCACCGAACTGTTAGCCCTCGTTCATAGTGACTTATGTGGGCCCATGTCTAGCCAGGCTAGAGGTGGATATGAATACTTCATAACCTTTACGGATGATGCATCATGTTATGGTTATGTGTATCTTATGAGACACAAGTCAAAAACTTTTGAGAAATTCAAAGAGTTTCGACACGAAGTAGAAAAACCGACCGGTAAAAGTATTAAAACATTACGGTCGGACCGTGGTGGATAATACTTGAGCAATGAGTTTCTTGATTACTTGAAAAAGTATGGTATTCTTTCACAGTGGACTCCTCCCGGAACACCTCAATTAAACGGTGTGTCCGAACGGAGAAACCGAACTTTGTTAGACATGGTAAGGTCTATGATGAGTCACACTGAGCTACCAATTTCCTTCTGGGGATATGTATTGAACAGTGCAATACTTATTTTGAATAAGGTTCCGTCAAGGTCTGTTCAACAGACTCCATATGAAATATGGATAAGAAAGAAATCAGGTTTCTCATTCCTAAAGATTTGGGGTTGCTGGGCATACGTTAAACGTTTGGATGGTATCAAACTAGAACACAAATCGGATAAGTACCTATTTTTAGGTTATCCTATAGAAACAAAAGGATATTACTTCTACAACCCACAAGAGAACAAGGTATTTGTTGCTCTACATGTGGTTTTCCTCGAAAATGAATTCCTAAATACAGTGGTAAGTATGAGGAAAGTAGAACTCGATGAAAATCAGAGTGATATTGTTTCTGGCACCGATTTCTTACCGAAACACGAACAGTTCATCAGAGATGAGACTATACCACAATCTTCTAAAACACAAGAACCGCCTAGATCGGAGAGAGTCATAAAATAACCTAAGAGGTATGAGTTTCTGATCTCACCTCAAGTAGATATTAATCTTATTGAGGATAATGAGTCAGCTACGTATGAGGAAGCGATACACGGTATCGACTCCGCTTTATGGAAAGAAGCCATGAAATCCGAAATGGATTCCATGTATACCAACCAAGTTTGGATATTGGTTGATGCACCAGAAGGCGTAAAGCCTATTGGTTGGAAATGGGTCTTCAAGAAGAAGACCAACATGGATGGCAACATACAAAGGTACAAAGCTAGGCTTGTAGCGAAAGGGTATCGTCAACGACATGGTGTCGATTACGACGAAACTTTTTCACCTATTGCCATGATTAAATCCATTCGAATTATGCTTGTTATTGCTGCATATTTTGATTATGAAATATAGCATATGGACGTCAAAACTGTTTTCCTTAACGGAAACCTTTTAGAGGATGTTTATATGCAACAGCCTGACGGTTTTGTCGTACCAAAACATGCAAACAAGGTTTGCAAGTTAAATTGATCCATTTATGGATTGAAGCAAGCATCACGTTCTTGGAACCAACATTTTGATGAGATCATAAAAGAATATGATTTCGTTCAAAACGAAGATGATCCTTGTGTATATAAGAAGGTTAGTGGGAGCGCACTGACATTCATTGTCCCTTCGTAGATGATGTATTGCTTCTTGGCAATGACATTCCCATGCTACAATTGGTGAAAGCTTGGCTTTCATTAAAATTCTCCATGAAAGATCTGGGAGAAGCAGCTTTTATTCTAGGAATAAGAATCTACCGGGATAGATCTAGAAAGATGCTTGGACTCTCCCAGAGCTCGTACATTGAAAAAGTGTTGAAGAGATTCCAATATGGATCAGTGTAAGAGGGGACTGTTGCCAGTGTCACATGGCGTCTCTCTATCTAATGACATGTGTCCTAAAACTCAAGATGAGAGAGACAATATGAGTCGGATCCTGTTTGCTTCAGCAGTCGGATCGATCATGTATGCCATGATATGTACGCGACCAGATGTCTTGTATGCTTTGAGAATGTGTAGTCGCTATCAGGCCAATCCAGGTGATGGTCACTGGGTTGCGGTTAAGAACATTCTTAAGTATCTTAGATGAACTAAGGATGCTTTCTTAATCTATGGAGATGGAGAACTTGAGGTAACTGGGTTTACCGATGCAAGTTTCCCAACCGATAAAGACGACTGTAAGTTGCAATTCGGATATATATTATTTTTGAACAACGGAGCAGTGAGCTGGAAATCTTCCAAGCAATAGACTATTGCCGATTCAACAACAGAAGCGGAATATATCGCTGCAGCTGAGGTAGCAAAAGAGGCAATTTGTATCCGTAAATTCCTAATTGGATTAGGAGTAGTTATGTTAGCAGCTGAGCCCACTCCTTTGTATTATGACAATAACGGGGCTATAGCGCAGGCTAAGGAACCGTAGTCTCATCAACGATCCAAGCATGTACTTCGACGTTTCCATCTTATTCGTGAGATCATACATCATGGCGATGTGAAGATCGAGAAGATCGCATCAGATGAAAACATTACAGATCCGTTGACGAAGGCTATTTCTCAGCAAATGTTTGAGCAACATGTACATAGTTCAGGTGTTAGATACTTGAGTGATTTGCTATAGGCCAAGTGGGAGATTGTTTGAAAATTATGACCCATAGCATCACTATCTGTGAAAGACATTGTGGTTTTTGTACAAATTAACTATGTGACAAAAGAAATTGATATTTTATCATTTTTTAATTAGACTACTTTAATATATAAATGATAAAAGTCCTTATGATTAGTTCCAGATTAATAAGATATGAGACAGTATCAATCCACGTAAGGTTTAATCATTAAATATCCCTAGTCATAGTATTATCGAGACTAGACATTGATAATGCATAATAGAGTAGTATTGCACTTGTGCGCGTTATGGAAGCGTAACGACATAGTTCTCATATATTTGGGTATTGGATACTCATGCAAGTGTAATAGGAGGCTCTGTTTACCGATGGTACGGGAACAGCTTCGCTCTGGATAGACCCCTCGGAATCCCATTAATAGTATGACTATGTGTCTACGGGAATCCGAATCAGGGTAGGTGTATTTGGTCTTAACCTGAGACTTGCATCGCTAATACTTGCGACAATCAATACGTTTTGGTTTTGGTTTTGGTCGTCTGGGGCTTTAACAGGTTCTGTGTAGCCTCTTCTGGGTTTATTGAGAATCGTAGTGTATTGGATGTGATGTCAAGATGGAAGTATCACTTCAGTCACATGGAGATGATGATCACGCAGGGATACAGAACTAGTACTCTATTATGTTGCAAATATCGAGATAATATGACAAGGTCATGATTATCCGATTAAAGAGACTAGTTGCTAGTGATCCGATATATGCTTCGTACGAGGTAGACACAATTTCAGCCCCAGGCCTAGCATGTGACATCTGATACTGGATCGTAATACGCAATACTTAGTATACTACGCTTGATAAAGGTTATATATTCTTTGTTGAATATTTATGGAGAATTGGGTAGGCACGGTGTTTTGCTAGAAGTCAATCATGTCTTGTAAATCGGTAAGAACGTAGTATGAGGTACGCACATGGTCGGAAAGTCTGACGACCGGATTTACTGCCAACATATCCAGGAATTTCTTGGGTCGCTTCCCAAAGATTCACCGATGATACTTGACTCGAACAGAATTAATCTAGGATTAATTATAAGAGAGAGAAAATTAATCTGGGATTAATTACGGCAAGAATTTATCTGGGATAAAATTCAATTAGAAGAGAGAGAGAGCGCGATTAATTTGGAATTAATCGATTAAATAATATATTGATATATTAATTGAAATTAGATTTCAAAGCGGAAATAAAATTGGATTTTAATTGGGCGAACGAATTATTTAGAATTAATTCACGAGCGACTTTCGTAATAATTTTACGAGGCACTATTATTTAATTAAATTGGATTTAATTACCTCGTGACGGAAAATTCGTTTAATTGGATTAAGCGAACCCGAGCCCAAAGAATGTTGAGCAAGCCACTTGAATTTTGAATTAAGGGTGGTCCCACCAACTTACATCACTTGTCCATCAAGTGTCAACTTGAGTGATGGAAGTGGTTGGAGGCATTAATTGCCATTTTTCCCTCTAACACCTTTTTCTTTTTGCTTTTGGTAAAGCACATACACAAATGGAATTATTTGACTTTGCAATTTTGGTTTTAGAAACAAAATATAAAGAAAACATTTCATCTATCCTCTTCTCTCCCTCATGGCCGAACATACCCTCTCTTGTTCTTGAGATTTTGTTGTAAAATTTCAACATTACTAGCACACAAGGATTTAAAGAATGTGATAGGGAAACTCATCCTTGGAATTAAAGATTCAACATAAAGCTTGAAGCTTCCGAAACGAAAAGATTTTTGAAATCCTACATCCGCTCATTGTATATATTTTTCCGCAACTTCTTTGATTATTCACACATGAAATCATGACTTATAGATCCTTGGCATGTTCTAGGAACCCAACACATACATAGATAAGATCTTGGAATGGTAAAATTTTGGTAACTTTAAGACATCAAATATACTGTTCAGACATGGAATTCATCTTTCGAAGAAGATGTGCCCACAAACAGAGGATGGGAAGATTAGAATGCCTAATCAACCTTATGCTTTGTGTTTGGGTAGCATCATGTATGCCATGTTATGTATACGCCCGATATCAGCTTCGCGATTAGCGTAACTAGCATATATCAGTCCAATCCAGGTAATGACCATTGGATGGCCATTAAACATATCCTAAAGTATCTTAAGGGTACTAAAGATAAGTTTATGATATATGAAGGAAATGAACTGCAGGTTTATGGATTCGTATTTACCCTTAATAGAGGTGTAGTTTGTTGTAAAAGTTCCAAACAGGGATCCATAGTTGATTCCACCATAGAGGCGGATTATATTGCAGCTTCTAAAGCTACAAAAGAAGCTGTTTGGGTTAAGAAATTTATCACAGAGTTGGAAGTTGTCCCAAGCATCGAGAATCTGATTCTGTTATACTGTGATAATAATGGAGCCATTGCGCAAGAAAAGGAACCGAGGGCGCATCAGAAATTGAAGTATGTGGAATGAAAGTATCACATCATTCAAGATATTGTGTCACGATGGGACAATATCGTGTGCAAGGTCCTAAGTGAAGATAATGTAGCATACTCGCTTACCAAGGCAACTCCTCCCAAGTTATTTGATAAACATGTAGAGTCGGTGGGTATGAGATACAATCGATATTGGCACTAGATCAAGTAAGAGATTTTGTTATTGTTGGTACTCGAAGCGCCAATTTCTATTTGTATTTCCCTGTAAATACTTATGTAAAGATTTTATTATGAATAAAACAAACAGTTTCATTAATATAACTTCTTCTTTATATAGTAAAGACGTAATTAACCTTAGAATTCTTAGTTATGATATGGTTATAAAAATGTCACAACTGACATGTGTTGTATCACAACAGTATCATTCTTAAGCTGTTCCTGGTCAAGGTATACATTACTTGGTCAGTAAGTAAACCCGTTGAGACCGATAAACTTCGTATATTTGAATCTTGGATTCCAATGGTTTCTCAATAAACCATGAGACTTGGAGACTCGTATTGACATGTAGATGTTTATATCGGATAAACATTGAATGACTTACCGAAGATTCTTAATGGATGGTACACCAACATCCATAAGAATCTTCTTGGGTGGAGTAGCACAATGATTCTTTGACTTGCGATACCAATATGGAAATATGAGATATCCTCCTCACTTTGATGGTTGTCACGTCACTGACCAATTTAGTTTAAACCTCCGCTTGTTGAGTGTGGAAAAATACTCAGGATATCCATTGTGTGTCAAGAAAGAATCTATCAGCTCTGTGTATATAGTGACACGCTCAAAAAGTGGTCTTTTACTCCCAAGTATAAGAGTGTCAAAGTAATAAAATAACCCGGTAAGTCTGAGGTCGATCCACAGGGAATAGATTTAGTAAAATAGAATGATAGGTAGAGCGAACAGAAAAATGTTTGGTTTGTTGTATTTGTTGGAAACTTTTAAGTTAAAATTTAGTAATAAAATGAAATGTTGGAGTTAGGGGATCCATTTTTAATATTTCAAATCTAGAAATCTCGCTTATTATAATATATAAATTGTCCTTGTTACCGAATTAATTATCTCAGGAATTAATTATCCCAATATATAGAACCACCTATAAAGGCGGTAGTCATTTCTGTCAATAACTAGTCCTGCCAAGGTACTAAGTATACCAAAAATATAAAACCAGCCATAAAGGCAGAGACACCATATAAAACCAGCCATATAGGCGGTAGCAAGATAAAACTAGCCATATAGGCGGTAACCAATATTCTCAATAATTAATCTAGATCTAAATCAAGTTTTAATCATTATATTACAATTTATTATAATGTATGCGAGATTGATCTAAGTTTTCATTATAAAAGCTTGACCCATTACCCCAATAAAAAGAAATTAGCTACTCATTTTGTAATTAAACATACTCGTGATTTTATTACTGAAAGAAAAAGACATTACAAAAAGCTTTAAATAAATAAACACACAAGACACACTCTGTCCAAACTCTATAGAGGAATCTGGAAAGAAAGTATGAAAATTTTCTTCTGCTGGACGCTTCAAATTATAATTAAAGTTTGATCGGTGCGTCGCGTCGCCAAGGCTCCACGCATCTCGACGCGAGTGCCACGATGGGGACACATGTTAAGAGAATAGTGTGATCCACGGTGTCTTCATCTTATTAGGCACGTCAGGACAAGCCATCATTTTCGTATCGCAATGCGGAAGCTGAATTTCCATTTTTGCCTTTTCCAAGTCTGGTTTGTCCTGTCGAGCTTCCAAGCAGTATTTTACCTATCAAATAACATAAAATAACATAATAAAAATACTCAAAACATAACTTAAAATATTATTTCAAATGTGTCAATTTAAGGGGATTAGTGAAACTATAAGTGTAAAATGATTGACTTATCGTATAATAAATATGCACTTTTTAGTATTCATCACACCCCCCAACCATCTTATTACTAGTCCCTAGTAATTCAAGCGGAATCTAAAAGATAAATTCTTATCGAAGTCAATAATTGTTTTCTTTCTTTCTAAATGATCAAATAAATGACTTCTCCTGTACTTTTTACCATTCTTCCATATACCCATAAAATAATGTATTAATCAATATATTGTGCCCACAATATCACCGGTATTTTTTGAAAAGAGAGTAATATTTTTATCCTAAAATTATGTTAGAGTTTGCACATTTTGGCAGTGAAAGTTTATTTATAAACATATCTTCATCCCATATATTGAACTTTGGGCCAGTGACTCCCAAACCAGTTGGTTTTAGGGCATTAGGTGTTAAAACACCCATACGGACTTAATTGCTTGGATCTCAGAAAAAAAGTATCCAAAACATATCTTCAATCCATGTATCGAACTTTGGGCCAGTGACTCCCAAGCCAGTTGGTTTTAGGGCACTAGGTGTTAAGACACCCCTACGGACTTAATTGCTCGGATCTCAGATAAAAAAGTGTCTGATTCCCTTAAGCTTTCTTTTTAACCCTTGTAACAAGCTTTGGGCCAGTAATTCCCAGACCAGTTGGTCTTAGGGTACTAAGTGTTAAGACAACCCTACGGACTTAATTGCTCGAGTTAAAAAGGGTACGACAATGAACTTATTCAAACTCTATTTTTTTTAGAAATATATAAATTTCACTGTCTTTAGGGGTTACCTCCAACAGACTAGAGAACTGAATATTACAAAATTTTCACTTACCACCCATGATCATATGTTACCATGTTGTTGATAATATCTGTCAGATGAGCATATAAAGATCAAATTTAATCAATATTATGGATAATTTATAAATTTAAATGATTCAAAAAGAAAGGAACAATAAATAACTTGTTACGAATTATATTGAGATGCGTCTCAGGAGTGAAAACTCCTTACACAACCACCTCTGAACAACAATTCCACTTGGTTTAGAAAAAAAATTTGTTGTTAGTTTTTGTGTATATATATGTATATATATTTTTGCACACATAATAACAACAAAGTAAAAACGTTTTTTTTTTAATAAAAACATCAATAAAACATGAAAATTATCTAGTAAATTATCCCCTCCCCCCAACCAAAATGAGACATTGTCCCCAATGTTTAAAGAAAGAGAAGTAGAGTTTAGAAGATATCACCTGGTTATTGTGGAATTGACAGTTACAACTAAAGATTACAGATTAAGGTCCAGGTTTACTTTCACTTTTTGCCACGATCGTTACCAGACCAGTTCAACTTGGAAAAAAATAGGGTAGATTCTTGGTTCATAAGCTAAGAGTTGGTCAATTAAATCATCAGTTTTTCTTGCAGTTAGGAATATATCTCTTACCGGTTTTGAAATAAACCCATTTCTTTTGGCATCTTCAAGAAATACAAAAAGAAAATCGAAAAATTCATTAACATTAAACAGCCCAATGGGTTTTTAGTGAATATTCAAGTTTACCCATGACACAACTGTGAATATTTCTTCCAACGTTCCTAGCCCACCTGGTAAAGCAGTGAAAGCATTAGCATGATTGATCATTTCAGTGAGTCTTTCAGACATACCTACGACAATACATTCTTCTCTATTGATTTTTCGATGATGTTTTCCTATGTTAAGGGTTTTGGAATGATCCTCAAAACTTGACTGCCACCTTCTTGTACAGCTTTTGAAATAAACCCCATCAATCCAAAATTACCATCGCCATATACTAAGTGCATGTTTCTGTTTGCCATAACTCTACCCAATTCTCTCGCAGTCTCAACAAATTCTGGTTTAGTTCCGGAGCTAGTTCCATAAAACACACAGATATTAGTGAATCGTCGTTTTGAAGTTGTCTCCATTTGTGCTATCTCTCTTAGCTAGATGTGTTGAAGAGAGAGAAGTGACGAGATGAATTTATAGATCCTGAAAAGGGTGAGTAATAAATGCACTAATACCTGCAAAATGACAATTATTAGGAAAATAGATCGTGAACAAAAAGGTTTGATACTGTCGGCATAAATTAAATCAAAACAGTAATTTAAAGTAAAGGAAATCAACGAAATAATTTTAAAATATATATATATACTGGTAGTTGTGATTGTGGCTCACATGTTCCTCTGGTTTTACGTCTAGTAACGGCTTAAACGCCCAATATGGGTCGGGGATAGGCTTCCCATCCAACTTTCTTATAAATTGGCAAACAAGGTCTTTTAAAATAAGATTCCCGAGACTGTATTGTTATCTTTCTTTTTGAAATTGTAAATGTAACTTGTGAATCTCTCGATGAATATATCCACTAGGATGTATCTCAAGAGTCAATGATATATCATCCAAAGACTCCTTACTCAAGCCATCCTTGAAAAATTTAATTTTATCTTCGCGATTATCAGACACCATTCCTAAATAACGACAACGATAGTACAACGTGCACACTTATAACAAACATCTAATTGTTTAGCTCTTTGGTTTTTAGAATAGGTGCTTTTCCCTAAACCAGATATGTAAGAAATGAAAGAGTCAGATGACTCATCTGACAAGCGAACTTTTGCTTCAATTACCCAACAGATATCACTAGGAATACCATGAATCATAAGAAGCCTCATCTTTTTTGTGCGTGCTTTGTAAATTTTTGTCAGAGTATTTTGGGGAAGAGAAGGAAAATGTTTCCGGTGGTTTGCGAGAGTTTTTCATGTTTTGGTTTGTAGGGTATCAGTAATTTTAGGAGACTGAAATAACCGACCTTAAGTCAAGGAGTACCATTATCCACTGCTTTATCAGGGTGTGAGATAAAAATAAAAAACAAAAATGCTGCAAAATTAAGAAAAATGGAAATTAGAGAAATAATAAACAGAAAATAAAAGAAACTTACATCAATCAAGGTATACTGGGTCTGATAGGAAAAAGTTTCTTGAAATTTTGAACACTCCAAAAAAGGTTTCAGAAGTTGTCCATTTACTCTAAATACATCACCATCCCTATGAATCTCAATGCCAATAGCCTCGTATGGGTAAACGTGTTTCACAATTAATGGGCCACTCCATTTGGATTTTAATTTTCCAGGAAATAAATGAAGAATAGAATTATAAAGAAAAACCTTTTGACCAACTTCAAATATTTTTCGTGAAATTCGTCTATCATGAAAGGCCTTAGTTTTAGATTTAAGAATTTTCACTTTCTCATATGAATCATTTCTAAACTCTTCAAGTTCATTTAGTTGCAATTTACGTTCATGGCCAGCATTTTCAAGGTTTGAATTGAATGCTTTAATAGCCCAAAATACTTTATGCTCAAGTTCTACAGGCAAATGACAAGGTTTTACATAAACCAGACGATAGGGGTACATTCCCAAATATGTTTTGAAAGCTGTTCGATATGCCCAGAGTGTATTAGTCAGTCGAAGAGACCAATCTTTGTGATTTGGGTTAACCATTTTTTCTAAAATTTATTTAATTTCCATATTCGCTAATTCAACTTGTCCATTTTTCTGGGGGTGATAGGAGGTGTAAGCTTTATGTGTGACTCCATACTTTTTCATTAAGGACTCAAAGGGTCTATTACAAAAGTGTTTACTTTCGTCACTTATGATGGCCCGAGGGATTCCCAATTGACTCAACATGTTTTCTTTTAAAAATTTGATCACAGTTGTGTGATCATTGTTCCGACAAGGAATTGCCTCGACCCATTTTGAGACATAATCGACTGCAACTAAAATATATAAAAATACAAATAATGGTGGAAATGGGCCCATGAAATCTATCCCCCAATAATCAAAGATTTCGACGACAAGGATGTGATTTAAAGGCATCATGTTTCTTTTTGAAATAGATCCCAACTTTTGATAATTTTCGGAAGTTTTGTAGAAAGTGTGTGTATCTTTAAAAATGGGGGGCCAATAAAATCCACACTAAGATTTTCGCAGCGGTTTTCTTAAATGAAAAATGACCTCCACATGCTTTTGAATAACACCACTTATCTCACTGTCTGGTATGCATCTTCTGAAAATCTGATCAGGGCAGCATTTAAACAGATATGGATCATCCCAGTAGAATCTTTTGACTTCGGTCAAAAATTTCCTCATATCTTGTTGGCTCCAGTCTGGAGGTATCTTTCCTGTTGCAAGAAAATTGACAATATTAGCATACCAAGGCATTGTGTTTACAGAGAATAAAAATTCATCGGGAAAAGAATCATTGATGGGAGTGGTATCAATTAGTGACTCATTTTTTAGTCTCGAAAAGTGATCTGCAACCACGTTCTCTGCCACTTTCTTGTCTTTGATTGTGAGATTGAATTCTTGAAGCAACAAAATCCACCGTATTAATCTTGGCTTGGCATCATGTTTAGACATCAAATATCTAACAGCAGCATGATCAGAGTAAACAATGGTTAAAGAACCAATTAAATATGATCGAAATTTATCCAATGCAAATATTACAGCAAATAGTTCTTTTTCTGTGGTAGTGTAATTCATTTGTGCACTGTTTAAAGTTCTACTTGCGTAATATATTACATGCGCTTACCTTCCCTTCTTTGTCCTACCACTGCACCAACTGCATAATCACTAGCATCACACATTAGCTCAAAAGGCAATGACTAATCAGGGGATTGCATAATAGAAGCAGAAGTCAAAAGACTGGTAATTGTTTTGAATGATTTTTTACATGCTTATGTCCATTCAAATGTTGCATCTTTTAATAAGAGGTTACATAAGGGTCTGGATATGGTACTAAAGTTTTTAATGAACCTCCTATAAAATCCCGCATGTCCTAAAAAGAAACGAATGTCCCTTACTATTTTTGGTGATGGTAATTTAGAAATTACCTCTATTTTCGCCTGAATTAGTCATGCAATGGTATTTTTCCCAATTTAACACAAGTACTTTTTTCTTCACATCTTTTCAAAATATTTTCCAGATTGTTCAAGCAATTATCAAATGAATTACCAAAAATAGTTATATCATCCATAAATACCTCTAAACAGTGTTCAACCATGTCACTAAATATGCTTAACATACATCTTTGGAATGTTGCAGGTGCATTACAAAGTCTAAAAGGCATTTTCCTAAATGCAAATGTTCCAAAAGGGTATTTGAATGTGGTCTTTTCCTGGTCTTCTAAAGCAATAGGAATCTGATAATAACCCGAGTAACCATCAAGAAAATAATAGTATGGATGTCCTGCTACTCTTTCCAAAATTTGATCAATAAATGGTAAAGGAAAATGATATTTTCTAGTTGCGTCATTTAGTTTTCTATAATCAATGCACATACGCCAACTAGATGAAATGTGAGTTGGGATTAATTCTCCTTTATCATTTTTTACAACAATAATTCCAGACTTTTTGGGTACAATCTGTGTAGGACTTACCCACTTACTATCAGAAATATGATAGATAATGCCTGCATCAAGAAGTTTAAGGACCTCTGTTTTTACTACTTCTTTCATGTGAGGGTTTAATCTTCTTTGGGGTTGACGATATGTCCTAGCATTATCTTCTAAATGTATTCGGTGTATGCAGATTAATGGATTAATACCTTTTATGTCTTTTAAAGTCCATCCAATTGCCAGTTTATGTTATTTCAACACATTTAAAAGTTTACCTTTTTGATCGCTTGTGAGAGAAGAAGAAATTACCACAGGGTAAGTTTGATTATCTTTTAGAAATGCAAATGGGTGCTTCTTCGGGTTTTCCTTCTTCCAGTGTTCCCAGTTCTTCCAAATTTTGAATCTTTCCATCGTCTTCCAATACTTATGTAGAGTCAAGTAGAAAATCATTAGTAGTATCTGAATCTATTTGCACACTTGACTCAAAAAAATTAGCAGTAAAAAATTCCATGGGATCATATAAACTCCTCTGAATATGATCATCCACAATAGGTTCAATTGATTCTACGCTTTCATTTTAATTATCCTCATCATATGATTGTTTGCACATGTTAAAAATATTTAGCTCTAATGTCATGTTGCCAAAAGAAAGATTCATGATTCTATTCCTGCAATTAATTAAAGCGTTAGCTGTTGATAAAAATAGACGACCAAGTATTACAAGGATTGGCATATAACTGTCTGCCACGGGTTTTGTTTCTAAAATAATAAAATCCACAAGATTGATGAATTTATCGATTTGTAATAACACATCTTACACAATTCCTTTTGGTACTTTAACTGATCTATCGGCAAGTAAAAGAGTAGTTGAGGTTGGTTTCATCTGACCGATATTAAGTTGTTGGTAAATCGAAAATGGAAGTAAATTTACACTAGCTTCAAGATCAAGCAAAGCATGTTTAATGTTTTGATTTCCAATAATGCAAGAAATAGTTGGACAACCAGGGTCTTTGTATTTTAAATCATTATTGGTTGAAAGAATGGAACTTACATGTTCAGCTAGAAAAGCTTTCTTTCTTACATGATGTTTTCTTTTAACGGTGCACAGATCTTTCAGAAATTTGGCATAAGATGGTATCTGTTGGATGGCATCTAACAAAGGAAATTGACCTTTACCTGTTTGAATATTTCATAAATTTCTGGGGAATGGTTCAATTTCTTTGTTTTTAATGCTTGAGGGAATGGAGGTGTATGTGAAAAATTATTATCAACGATGGGTAATGGTTCATCAACCCCTTCCTTACCCCCTGAATCTTTTTATTTTCAGCTTTGCGAGGTTCAAGAATAGGTCTGTGGATGTCCTTACCACCACGAAGAGTAATAACGGATTTAACTTGGTCTATGTGTTGATTTCCAGAACTACCCTTGTTAGAATTTAAATGACTCTTGGGATTTGACTGTGGTTGTGCAAGAAACTTTCCTTTCTCATTAATGGTTAATGCAGATGTAATTTTAGCAAAATTTTCTCTTAAATCATTTATCGTTTGTGTATTTTGGTTATTGACGACTTCTTGTTTTTCCATGAATGCATTCAAGGTATTCTCTATGATTTTCTTAAGTGGTGGGACATATGGTGCATAATTCTGGGAATTTCAGAAATTCTGGTGAACCTGGGGAGGTTTTTGTGAGGATTGTGTTTGGTTATCATTCCTCCAATTGAAGTTTGGATGGTTTCTCCAACCAGAATTATAGGTTTGTGAGTATGGGTTTGGATTTGGTCTGTTGAATGTGTTTATAGAACTGACTTGGTCATGGAGACATTCTTTCAGGGTTGGTAAGGATGGGCCAACTTCAGTGACATGTTCATTTGAACTATAGATTTTACATATGACTTCGTGAACTGACTTGACATGGTCATTTTTCCCCGTTTCTAAAGCCCCAATTTTTTTAGACATAGATGCATACTTGGCAGCAAGGTCATGGTCTTCTCTAAGGTTAAACATACCTCTACCAGATGGTTGTGGTTTTACAGATGACTCATATGTACCAATTGTATCCCATTGTTGTGTATACTCTGCTATATGCTCTATGTAATCTAGTGCATCTTCGAGATCTTTTTCCCTAAACTCACCGTTACACATCATCTCCACTAATTGTCTACCTTGGGGTGTTAAACCCTAGTAGAAATGCGCAACTAGCCTCCATGTTTCAAACCCGTGATGTGGACAAATGTTTAACATCTCTTTATACCTCTCCCAATATTGGTATAGTGTTTCCCCCGAATCTTGTGTGAATGTTGTGATTCTTCTCTTAAAGGAATTTGTCATGTGAGTGGGGAAGAAATTTTTAAGAAACTGCTCTTGTAAATCATCCCGTGTTCTAATAGATCCTAACTAAGGTTTTGTAGCCAAATGTTAGCTTTATCCTTTAAAGAAAAGGGAAAAAACTTTAACCGAATTATATTCATACTACAATTTTGGTATGTGCAAGTGTTACATAACTCTTCGAACTCTCTTAGGTGCTGATAAGGGTTTTCTGATTCTAGACCGTGGAATGTGGGTAAAAGATTGATGACACTCGATTTAAAATTGAAACGTGCTGCTTCTGGAGGAAAAATAATGCAAGATGGTGATCATGTCCTAGTAGGATTCATGAATTGTCTGAGTGTCCTAGGATGATTAGGATCTCCATGCTGAGACTCGTTTCCTTCCTGATTAACTGGGTTTTCAACTTGGGCAAGTGGATTTTCAATTTGGTTTTCAGCCATTTTGACGAACGATGAAGGCGATGGAGATTTTCTGTTTAGTCTTCCTCTGGATGATCGAGACCAGTGTCTCATGCAACCTAAAAATAAAAAATAAATACAATATTTACAAAAAGGAAATTAATGACAAGATAAAAAAAAATAAACTACAAAAATAAGAAAAAGAAAGAGAAAAAGAAAAATTATTCTATCTACTAAATAATGATTCCCCAGCAACGGCGCCAAAAACTTGACACGCTCAAAAAATGGTCTTTTACTCCCAAGTATAAGAGTGTCGAAGTAATAAAATAACCTAGTAAGTCCGGGGTCGATCCACATGGAATATTATTAGTAAAATAGGATGATAAGTAGAGCGAACAGAAAATGGTTTGATTTGTTGGATTTGTTGGAAACTTTTAAGTGAAAATGTAGTAATAAAATGAAATGCTGGAGTTAGGGGATCCACTTTTAATATTTCAAATCTAGAAATCTCTCTTAATTATAATATATAAATTATCCTTGTTTCCCAATTAATTTATCTCATGAATTAATTATGCCAATATATAGAACCAGCCATAAAGGCAGTAGTCAATAACTAGTCCTGCCAAGGTACTAAGTATGCCAAAAACATAAAACCAACCATAAAGGCGGTGACACCGTATAAAACCAACTATATAGGCAGTAGCAAGATAAAACCAGACATATAGGCGGTAGCAAGATAAAACCAGCCATATAGGCGATAACCAATATTGTCAATAATTTATCTAGATCTAAATCAAGTTTTAATCATTAGATTACAATTTATTTATTATAATGTATGCGAGATTGATCTAAGTTTTCATTATAAAAGCTTGACCCATTACCCCAGCTAAAAGAAATTAGCTACTCATTTTGTAATTAAACATACTTGTGATTTTATTACTGAAAGAAAAAGACATTACAAAAATTTTTAAATAAATAAACACACAAGACACTCTCTCTCCAAAATCTATAGAGGAATCCGGAAAGAAAGTATGAAAATTTTCTTCTGATGGACACTTCAATTTATAGGAAAAATATGGTCGGTGCGTCGCGACGTAAGTGCCACAATGGGGACACGTGTTGATAGAATAGCGTGATCTGCGATGTCTTCGTCTTATTAGACGCATCGCGATGTTCCGTAATTTTCGTGTCGCAACGCGAAAGCTGAATTTCCGTTTTTGCCCTTTCCCAAGTCTGGTTTGCCCTGTTGAGCTTCCGAGCAGTATTTTACCTATCAAATAACATAAAATCACACAATAAAAATACTCAAAACATAACTTAAAATATTATTTCATAAATGTGTCAACTTAAGGGGATTAGTGAAACTATAAGTGTAAAATGATTGACTTATCGTATAATAAATATGCACTTTTTAGTATTCATCACATAACATATGTATTCAATATGGGATTAGCAATCTGTTAAATCCACGGGCTCGTGGTACACTGTAGAAGTAAGTTCTATGTGTTATTAAGAGATTGCTAATATAAACGTCGATGGGATTATACCTATAGAGATTTGACATTTATATCTATATCTCTGGAATAATCTGGATACCTGTGACGGGGGATTATACGTATGCAATAACCTCGACCGGTATAGTTCTGCGAGTTTATCTGTGGTCATTATAATTTACGGGTGGGTAAATTATGGACACGAAATTGGATTTCGTGACGGATATGTCTGAACTTAGAGAGTCTCACATAATGAAATATACTCGTAGAGCACTAGGGCAATAGTTATAAATAATATTGATTATTTATAAATCGTTTAACGGTTAAACGGAAAGATACATGCATAGGATTTTTCGGTCATTTCCTAATTAATGTGTATTTGTATTAAATATAAGATTTTATTAAATACACATTAATTAATTATCAAATTATGATATTTGACATATATCATTAATATATGTATTTTGATTATTTAAAGTAAATATACTACATATATTTAGATATTTATATTTAAATAATTATTTTATTGTTTAATTGTTAAATAATTAAAGTAATTGAAAAATAAAATATCTAAGGTGATATTTAAGTTAGGAAATGATTAAGTGTAAATGTTTGACATTTTACATTTTATAGAAAAGGTTATCAAATTGGATTTGGTTTCTTTATTTTGTTTGAAAAATAGTAAAATATCTTTTTTTCTTTTTTAAAGCCAATTTTCAACCATAACCCTAAGTATATAAGGGTTTTATTTTTTTCATTTCCATTAGGTTAAGCCTCCAAATATTACAAAAGAAAAATTGAGAGAAAAATGAGAAGTGCTAAGTAGAAAATCAAAGTAAACTTGAAGATTAGTAAGTAATTTCAACTTTTCTTTAAATAGAAAAATATTTTTATTGTTCTTAACTATAACATATGATGTCTACTTATTTTTCTACTCTCTTGGCTTTGTAATAAGAAGTTTGGAAGCTTGAATGAAGGATGTATGCCTGTATGTAATCAAAGTAAGCTTATAAATGGTGTATAAGCACACTTTTAGTCATTAGATTACTTGGTTCCGATTTTAGAGTTGTTAGGCCACTCATTGATGACCTATAGTTGTTTTTGAGTTGTTTCAAAGTGGTGGGACTTGTTTGATGTTGTAGAGATTAGATTAAAGTCTTGTATTGGATTAATTTTGGTTAATTTTTGATAATTTGATTAATTGAAAAATTAGGGTTTTTGCCCAAACCAAAATTGGGACTTTTCATATATGTGTTGTATTTTGATGTATATGAGATGTAAAAATTATTTTGGCAGTGATTGGAAATCACCTAAGCTTGTATTTGACAAACTATGACCAAAATGATCAAAATGTAAAGTTTTGGGTGATCTCGACAATTTGAAGAAAATTAGGGATTTTGTGTATGAGTTGTATTTTGATGTATATGAGATGTATAAATCATTTTGATAGTGATTGGAAATCACCTAAACTTGTATTTGATAATTTAGGACTAAAATGATCAAAATATAAACTTTAGAGGGTTCACGGTAATTTGGAGAAATTCTGGAATTTTGAGTAAAACTGAATTTTTGAGTATTGAGTAATTAGAATAAATTAGTTTATTTTAATTATCCAAGGAAAATAATTTAAATCGGAAAAAATTGATTTTTCGCGTTCCGCTGCGTTACCCGATTATACCGTTTAAAACCCTTACACAATCCTCACGGGAGGTGGCGAGTCAGAAACATACATATGAAACCCTTCAATTCTCTTGTCCTCACTAAGTGTTTGTGGTGGCCTTGTCTCAGAGCTATCATTATGGTGATCCATGTTGACCGTTTCTAGACTTTTAATCTCCAATACTGTCTATCATGTGTCATTCTTCATCATCTTGCGGGCATGGCATGGCTTTGAAGACATGAAAAGTCACCTCTTGATCTTGCATTTGCATGGTCTGTTCATCCTTCTGTACATTGATAAGAAGGGGCGTCTGAGGATGATGGGAACTTCACTGTCTTCCTCCATGTCTAAAACTATGAAGTCTCCGGGAATACGAACTTATCCACTTTTACCAACATGTCCTCTATTTTTCCACGAGGATATGTGATGTCACACATGTCCCCTTAGGTAGGGTAGGGGTGAGACGGAGATGTGAAACAGACAGAGTTTCCCCTGTAAAACGGACTAATCCTCTAAATACAAAAGTAAAATTAAAACTGATTAATATCCTTATATTTATAGGATCTCTATGATTCAACTCAAAGTGATCATCCATAATAAAATGTAAATACTTCATGTATCAAAAGTAGGCTCAGTGCCTATAACCAAATAACAATCCACTCAAGAAAGACATATCTAGAACCATGATCCCAAAACATAACAAAGACACTCTACTATTGGCACAACCTTTCTCTACTGGCAGAAAATGATGATGAAACAGCAGATGACAAAAGGAAGATCTACTAATCTGCTTAACCTGTAAAATTTAAAGGAATGAGTAAGCTCACGCTTAGTGCAATGGATCACAGCTTAGTGTCGTGGATAAACAAGTAACAATACGAATCAAATAAGTCTTTCATAATATAAATAAATACATAAAGTTGTAAACTGATATATATATATATATATATATATAATATATATATATATATATATATATATATATAATATTTACTTGAAATCATAAATTTCATTTCTCATAAATCTCATTCTGCACAAGAATACTCTGTAAAAATTAAATTGTTCATTTATCTATATGCACACTCGTGACAATACGGCAAAGCTGGAACATGGGGAATCCCCACGGTAATAACTGGCATCTGGAGTAAAACTGGAAACATGAGACCTCGTCTCATGGCAAATCATCTGGCACGTATAAGTACACGGAGTGCATCATAGCATAAAAATGATTTCTAAAATACATGCTCATATATCTCAAAATCATGCAAATTTATCAGATATCACAAACTCATGATTTTAACATAATCAATATTTGACCCATTCTTTTATAGTAAAATATAAACTTTCTAAAACTAAATCATTTTATGCATTACCTTGAAAATTCATTTAAGAAAACATACATACTATATACATTGGAAAACATCAATGTTACAAGCTTATCCACGCACTTGGTGAGCTGACTACAGAGAAAGGAAACTATGCAGCAGAACTGTCCCTGCCAACAGTATCACGGTCACCTAAAGAGACAAAAAAATTTACGATAAGGAACATAATCCTAACTAGAATAGATGAAAGAATATGCAAGAAACGTGACTCGATCGCTCTCGATAATCCTAACGAAATTCGGCAAAGTCTCATCTATAATACGAACTTCCACTATACAAGCTATAATCATCAACTTACATTCATATTCTATTCACAACATACGCATCCACAATTCAATTCAATATCACTAGCCTAATCTCAGGCTTACAATAACTTCTCGCACACAATCTTAGTTGACCATATTCTCTGATTAAATTTGTCATTCACTTCCAACCACAAGGCAATAATTTATATGTTCTAAGCATGTAAATTAATCATATTTTAAATCAATTTACGTTTCGAAATACATAACATACATAAACAGAATATAACGACAAATGATATGAAAATCAAGATTCAGAGGTCTGTTACTACTCGAGATGGTCGGCAAAGCACGAAGGAAGACTCGAGAATTCGGCACGAACACACTGTCCGGTGTGTGGGAGTCACGCGCCGTACTTCCAGGCCGCACGTGGGCCTCACGCGCCACTACATAAGGCACATGTGAGCGCCATGCACCTTTTAGAATCTGAATTTTCCGATGGCCGAGCGTTCATCTCCCTATCTTGGTCCCAAAGCCGCTGACGGTTTGTCAATCGGAGTTCGGATCAATGAAAACTCAAGAAAATCATAAAAAGTTCCTTATCGAAAAATCTACAAAAATAAGAAGTTTCTTGAGATGAAACCACCGTCAAAATGATCCCCTTGTCGAGATCTACATTTCCCCCTAAATATCTGGTCGAGATCAGCTTCGGATCGGACGGATCGAAGCCAAAACTATCTCTTTTTCTCTTTTTCTTTCTCTCTCTCTCTCTTCTATCTCTTTTTTTTCTTACGAAAAGGTTATTGGAAAAAAGGAAAATGTTGCAAATTTATTATATACAACATGGCAATTATCATTTGTCTCCCTCAACTTGTCCTTTTAATCATTTTAAATTCCAACTTTTGCAACT